>JAASFT010000016.1:0-76026 GCA_023333885.1 Globisporangium parvum
AGTGCCCAGCAGAGTGAGTGAGCGTGAGAGTGAGAGTGAGTGAGTGAGTGCCTCTAGTGCGCAGCCCCGACGGCGCCATGCGAGCAAGCACGACCGTCGCGCAACCAAAAGCATACAAGCAACGCACCAAGCAAGACAAGCGAGTAGTTGAGAAGACGGCGCGCACACACAGCGAGTCCGTTCCTGGGCGTCGCGACCGCCTCCTGCCCTTATCACAACAAGTGTTGGTTCCTTTTTCCACACACATGCGCTTGCGGCTTGTGCAGTTGCGCTCACGTGCTGCCTCTGTTGTCGCGCCATTAGTGCACGAGCGCTCGCAGTGGACCAGCTGCACTCTTCACAAAGAGCTCCGACGGACGGGCATTGCATCAGCGCGGTGCTACGGTGAATAGCTGACCCACCGCGCCTGCTACCGATCATCACCTCGCGACCGGAGCACTGGTTCACGTGCACGCATGTTCATATTCACACGGTCTTCTTCGACCAAAGACCGACCAGCTGGCTTCTCACTAGGTTGCTGCGTGTGCCCACATACCCACACGCGCTTCCTACGCACTTGGAGTCTCGCTACTTGCTACTCGGGGTCTCTCGCACGCACGCGCGCCTTCGATTCGCCGCGCGCGCGTGCTTCTACGGGTCGTGATCGCCTCGTCTCGTCGCGCGGTGCAGCTAGCGGTTTGCACAGACGGACAGCTGGATAAAGGATGCTGCTGCTGCAGTGCTTAGTGTCGTCGACTGCTGTTGCGCGACGTCGAGCGGCCGGGTGCGCCAGCGTTCGCCGCGGCGTGCTCGGCTGTGACGTCTTTGCACGTCGCGCACACGCGCACTTTCTTGTTCCCAGCCTCGGGCTTCTTGCCGCCGCGCTTGCGCACTTTGAACGGCAGCTCGCTGCCTTTGATGTGGCAGCTCGCGCACGCAGAGCAAAGTAGGCGACCGCAGAGACGGCAGTGGTGGCGCCGCGCGCCAACGGCGCCAAACTTCTTCGCGCACTCCATGCAGCTCGCGCGCTCCGCGTCTTTCACCCACACGGGCTGGAACGCCACTTTGCTCAAGAGCGTCTTGAGGATGTTCGCGTCGACTTTGTCAAACACCATCTTGCCGGCTTCGTCTTTGAGGTCAAGGCGCGCACCGTGGCGCACAAGGCGCGCAGCGATCTGGTACAGTCCTTTGTCGAGCGCAACGTGGAGCGTCGTGGACTTGTCAACTGGTGCGTTCGGGTTTGCGCGGAACTGGAGCAGGATCTCCGTCAGCGTCGGGTCGTCGCGCGTGACCGTGAGGATGTGGACGCCAAGCGGCGTCTGGTTGCGCATGTTGAGAAAGTTCACGTCCGCGCCGGCGTCGAGCAAGAGCTTTGTCATGCGGCGCGACTTGGCAGCTGCCAAGTGCAGCGCAGTGTTCCGGCGACTGTCGGCGACGTTCACGATCGAGCCAGCGAGCTGCGGCATGAGCAGCGCTTGGACCACGCCGAGGTGCCCGCCGCGGATCGCAAAGTGCAGGGCCGTCTGACCGTACACTGGGTCTCGCCGCAAGATGTCCGTGCCCGGCTGGATAATGAGCGCGTTCAGGAGCACGAGGTCCCCAGCACGCGCAGCTTGGAGCAGTGGCGTGAGCCCGTCGACAGTCGTCGTCGCTCGGCCTGGTGTCTGGCTAAAGCTGCCGCTCGTGCTGCGGTTCCCGCCGCCCGCGCGCACGTACGCGTCGTCCATGCGCATGAGCGGGTTGCCCAGCTCCGTCTGCCGCGGTTGGAACGCGAGACTGTCGCGAAACGTCCCATTGCTCTCGCGCATCTGGATCATTTGCTCGACGTTGAACGAGCTCGCGTGTGCGAGCGAGCGCTGGTAGTCGTTCGTGTCGAACTGGTACTCGTCGTCGTCGTCGTCGTCGTCAAACTCGTCGGTTGCGCGACGCGCGTTTGGTGCAGCGGCGTAGCTGTTGTTGTTAGTGGTGGTGGCGGTGGCGGTGCTGCTGCTGCCGTTGCTGTGCGACGTCGTCGACGTGCTATTGCTCGAGCGCGGAGGGATCTGCCGCTCTGGCTTGTAGCTTGGCCGAGGCTGCGGCGGTGGTTGCTGCGGCGGTGGTTGCTGCGGCGGTGGTTGCTGCGGCGGTTGTTGCTGCTGTTGTTGAGGCGTGTACCCGACGCTCACGCGGTATGCGGGCGCTTGCGCCTCGCGTGGTTGGTACCGCTGCTGCTGCTGCTGCGGTTGAGCGTCGTGGTGGAAGTCGTCATCGATGTCGACGTCGATGTTGGGCATGTTTGCTCGCTCGCCGTGTCTGCGTCTGTTAGCGCTGCAGAGGTGTGTGTATGTAGAGAGCGAGCGCGAGAGAGTCGCTGTGCGCCGATGGGCCAGCGGATGTGTGACAGCGAGCTGAGCGAGTAGTCGGCAAGGCAAGAGCGGCGCTTGCTTGCTGCAGTCGATCGGGTCGCCGTCGTCGACGTGGAGCACCAGGCGGGCGGGTAGAGCAGAACTGGACCCTTTGACTTTGACTCGAGGTGGCGGCAACAGCAGCACCTAGCGGGAACGAACAAAGTGCGTAAACGGAGCAGAACAAGCGATTTCGTCAGATGTGGGTGTCCCACACTGACGAAAATTGTCGAATGTTGTCAAAAAAAGGTATGGAAAATGACACACACTTGACTCGAAGATGAGGCAGTGCCAGAAAGAGGGAAGCTGCATGCTGCACATGTCGTCTGTTGCTCTACCTTGACTGAAAATTCACGTCTGCTGTTCACCCACTTGCGACACTTGCTTCGCTGGTAGAGTCAGCGTTCGTCGACCTGCAGCGAGGGTCAAGGACCGATCGGTATGCCACACACGCAGCTCGTTGCGAGCGCTGACAGCTCCTAGTGCGCACAGCAAGCGCACAGCAACAGCAAGCAAGCGCACAGAAGCTCATGGCACTGTCGTTTGCTCAAAGGGTGTTGTCAAAACATGATGAGCATAAATAAATCCAGTTGATTCGATTGTTTGTGAAGCACCGAAACGAATGCCACTTCAGAGTTAAAATCGCGCAATAGTTGTGCTCATTCAAGTGACCACATAACATTTTGGATGTATCCATCCGGTGCCGACCTTTCACCTGCCCAGCGCACGGTGAGTCTTGAGCGTCTCAAGACGAAGCTGTGGCGGCTTGAGGCGTCTGCTGCTGCTGTGACCCTCGATGTGAAGGAAATCTTTACGCAAGCGCGCAGATCTGCTCTCTCAGGTGCTTCCTTCTCTTCATTATGTGCTGCTCATTCTGTGCTGCAGATGCGGATCACAAGCTATCGACTCCTCCGTATCGATCGCCCCACGCACGCACTCACGTTGGTCTGTTGTTGTTGATGACGTTGCGCCTCGGGCTGCGCGGATTTGCGAGGTACGCATCGCGCACTGCCATCAAGTTCGCGTCCCGGCCAGTGAGACTCGTCTTGCCATCGCTGTACCGGTCACACGGATACCCGCCTTCCGAGCCATGGAATGGGTTGTTGCCCCTGTGGCCGTTTGGACCGCGATAGCCCACTGGGCAGTCTTCGCACTCGCTGATGCTCTGCAAGCCTCGTCGCATCGAGTACTTCCCGTACGGACACGGACCCGAACACGCGCGCGACGTGAGCCCTGTTGCCGACCCGTACGTGCCAGCTGGGCATGGGCTGCAGTCGAGGATGCTCTTGCCGCCCGGTCGGTCGTTGTACGTGCCTTTTGGGCACTTGGCCGTGCAGTCACCCGATGCCAACCCTGGACTGTCACCGTACACGCCGCGCGGGCACTTGACGCACTCAGACAGCGTGATGCCGCCGCCAGGCGGTCGGTACTTGCCGCGAGGACACTTCATTGGACTCGGCTGCACGCCCATGTACATCTTGGCTGCCCATTGCATGACAGAAGTGAAGGCGACAGTCGCTGTGTCACAACACGCCATTCACGATCCATGCACTCGCTCGCACTCGACTGGACGTACGCTGTACGTATGTTGGCTCGCTGCCGCGCAAGAAGACAAGACTTGCAGGATGCTGCGGTGCAAGCTCGTCACTGAGCGCTGCACATTCAAACACCAGATAGCGAGAGTAGGCGAGCGTCAGCAAGTACTACGAGACGCACGCACGCACGCGCTCGCTTCATCGAGTGAGATCGTGTATGGATATGGTACTATAAGTGCATGTGTGCGAGCGCAGGCGCACAACCTACCGATGAAGAGCGCTCCGTGGATGCATGCAATCGACAGCACCAGCAAGAGGCGCGTCGAGAACACGCGCGTGCTGCTCATCCCGCTTGCTCTCGCTCTCGCTCTCGCTCTCTTCGCTAGCCAGCAGCGAGTTGCTCAACTGCCAACTGAGCACGGAGCTAATCTGGTGGCCGACTACGACTTCGACGACGGCTGTGGCGGCGGGTAACCGCCCCCATCGCTCGCATACTGACTCAAGGCATCGATCTTCGCCAAGATGCGTCGGATGTTCTTCTTCGAGACGTCGTCGGACTCGACTTCGTCGTACAGACGCTCGAGATGGTTCGCAAACTCCGGCTCGAGCGCCACGATCGAGTCGTAGCACTGCGGGTAGACGCAAAAGTTCCCGAGTGAGAAGAGCACGATGCGGCGCGATGCCGTGCTGGTGTCGGTCATCGCGAGCTCAAAGAGCTCGAGTGGGGCGTGGGATGCGCAGAGGTCCGCGCAGAGCTCGTCCGAGTTGCGTACCAAGTTGCCGAGTGCACCGCCGGCGTTCGACCGCGTCTTCTCTTCTGGGTCATGCAAGTTCTCAATGAGCAGCGGGATCGCTGGCTGGAGCGCGCGATAGAGCGCATTGCTATGGAACGCGGCGTTCCCGATCGCAAAGCACGCAAAGCGTCGGACGTAGCTATCTGCATCGGCGAGGCCGCGGATGACGCCGTCCAAGAGCGACGGTGTCTCTGGACCGAGCGTTGCGCCAAACTGCTCGTAGAACAGTGTCGAGTGGCGACAGAGGTTCCCAATGCAGTTGAGAGCCTTGGCGCGCACCATTGGCTCGTGGTGCTGGATCAAGAGGCTGAACTCTGGGAGTAAGTTTGCGCGCAGGATGCAGTCGTAGTTCGTCTGTGAGCTCCGTGCGAGCTGACTCACGATCAAGATCGTGTCGATGATCAGCGACGGCGAGCACTCACTACGGAGCATGCTGCACTCCTTGATCACGCGCATGCCGTCGGCAAGCGCAAACTGCGCGCCAAAGTGCTCAGAGCTCGTGACGAGGCGCGAGAGGAAGCTCATGGGGAGCTCGAGCACCGAGGCTTCGAGGTGGAACTCCTTCGTTGCAAACACAAAGCGGAGGACGCCGAGGAGCTTCTGCACGCACTCGACGTCGTACAGCACCTCCTGTGTCCCAACGAGCAGCTCTTCGGACACGCCGTGCATGAATGGGATCCCTAGGACTTTCACGATCGCGTGCACGAGCGCTTTGACAGCGTTGCTCCCACCGCCGACCGAGTCGGGCCAGTGGAAGAGGTACTCAATGTGCTGGAGCTCGAGCAAGTTCACGAGATGCGGAATGAGACTCTCGTTGATCGCTGCCTCCATGCGCGCGTTATGACACTGGAGCTCGCGCACGACGCGCATGAGCTTGAGGAAGCAGAAGAGTCCCCATGGCGACAGCAAGTCGCTTCCGCCAGTCACAAGGAGCTTGCTCACGATCGCCCACACGTGGTCTTGCTGGAACGCAGCGACGAAGCTCTGTATCTCGACTGACTTGGTGTCTGGGTCGTAGCTGTGGGACGCAAGCTTCGACGACGCTGGCGCAGCTTGCTTCCCGGCTTTCGACGCCACGCGCAGGAGCAGGACGACACCGGCGTCAATCAGTCCCTGTGCCCGCGTGTTGTAGCATGACAGCATCTGGAGCTTTGCATTTCGGGCAGCGTCAGACTGATTGGCAAACAGCTCGTAGTCCAAGAGCCGAGCGACAGCGTCTGACACTTGCGGCGGGAGCAATCCGCGAGCGAGAAAGTGCCAGAGCGCGTCTTCGCGGTCGCTGAAGTCGCGCTCGCGCTCTGCGCGCTTGAGCACGAGCTCGTCGATGCATCCGCTCTCGATCGCATTCGCAAAGAAGTTGCTCAGCGCACTGAGCAGCGCGACGTCGACTGCGCGGCAGAAGAGCGCGTAGAGCGTCTTCGCGCATTGCCACACTTGGTCCGTGCTCAGGACGCTCCGGTGCAAGATCACAGCGAGGAGCTCAATCGCAAAGTAGAGCTCGATCGAGCGAAAGACCTTCGCAGCGACACCGTCGAGCACGATCGCGACAATGTCGTGCGTCTCGCCGCGACGATCTGCGACGTGAGTCTGCGGGAGCTTCCGTGAGAGCGGGATCGACGACCGACTCGCGTGATAGAGCACTTTCAAGATGCAGCACACTGACGACTGGTCGTCATCATCGTCGTCGTCATCATCTGACGCGTCGCTGTTGTTGCTGCTGCGCTTGCTCGCGCGCTCGCGGAGCTCGCCACAGAGCAGTGTCACGAGCTCGACCAAGCCGCGCTTGAGCAGCTGCGAGATGACTTCAAAGTGCACCTTGCCGCGGAGCTTGAACAAGTGCTTGAGGTCTTTGAGCCGCGTCGTCGGCGACTCGATCGCGTCGGTTCGCTCGGTCAAGAGCGCGACGATCGGGAACGGCTGGAGCGGTCCCCAACTCTCGCCATCCGGCTGCACGAACGTCGAGAGCGCAAACGCCGCGTACAGACCGAGGTCGCGTCCGCCTTTACTAATGCGACCTCCCGGCGAGCGTGAAGCGCCAGACGCATGTAGGACGCTGCAGAGCGTCTCGATCACGCCTGACGGGTGCACTTGCTCGAGGAAGAGCGTGAGGTTCTTCGAGCGATTGAGCATCGCGCCGAGCCACTTGAGCGTCTTTGCGTGCGCAGTGTACAGCTCTGCCCCTTGAAGCCGCAGCAGGGCGTTCACAGCTCGCACGTCGCTCTTGCAGAGCTCGCGGTAGTTGATGCTCTCGTTCTCGACAGCGCCACTGGCGTTCACGATCGTCGTGAAGAGCATGCAGCAGCGCACGATGTGGTGAATGACGTCGCTCGCGCTCGCACTCACGTCTGTCGCTTGGCGACTGCACTCGCTAAGGAGTACCGTGAGCATCTTGTGTGTGCTCGCACGCGCTGCGACGATGCTCCGGAGGCTAAGTACACTCTCGATCGCTTTCGAGATGCTCACGAGCGACCGGTGCTGGAGCTGCATGAGCGAGACCACAGCAACTTGGACAGGCACGGAGTCGCAGATCCCCGTGACGGCTTCGAGAGCAGCGAGGGCGTGTGCGAACGCATCGTTTTCAAACACACTCGCGCTCCCACTCGCGCGGTTCGCTCGCACACTGCTCTCCACGCGTTGCCATGCGTCCATGAAGCGCGCCACTGCTGCTGCCTGCGCGCTCGGTGCAGACTCGACAGGCTCGCGCATCGCAGCGTTTGGTGGTCTCTTCTCCGGCACTTTGGCGCTCGCCGGCTCAGATGCTTTCGTCCCCGTACTAACACTGCTATTGCCAGTGCTGCTCGTGTCGTCCGCGTGGATCTGCCGTCCAGTCTCTGGGTCGCAGATCTTCCACTCGCCAGACGTGCGCAGGCGCTCGATGCTCGGCTTGACCTCTGAGACTGCTTCGTGATTGCTCTCTTTGAAGAACCGCGGCAGCGCACGCACTTGGCTCTCGAGGGCAACACGCGCGTGCTGCTGCTCTGGCGTCTCGCGCACAAACGGGTGCGCGAGGGTCTCGGGCCACGCCATGCGTCTGGCTGGGTCTTTGTTCAGCAGTCCAGCGAGGAAGGTCTGGAAGTCCGAGGTCATTGTCGGCGGGTACCGCACGGGTTCGCGCACGATCATGTCAATGAGCGAGACGATGCGGTCCGTGTAGAACGGCGGCCGACCGACTGCGAGCTCGTACAGAATGACGCCGAGCGACCAGAGGTCGACAGTGTAGTTGTACGGCTGCTGCCGCACGAGCTCTGGCGCCATGTACAGCGGCGTGCCTTTGATCGACGTGAGCAAGCTCGAGTCGCGAGAGATCGCGCGCGCAAAGCCAAAGTCGCAGAGCTTGATCTGCTGCTTCGAGCCAATGAGGATGTTCTGCGGCTTCATGTCGCGGTGGATGATCCGGTTCGAGTGGAGCACGTGGAGCGCCTGCGTGAGCTGGATCGCGATCTTCCGGATCTCGTCCTCTGGGAGCTGCCGGTCGTCTTCGAGGATCTGGAACAAGTCGCCCTGCGCGTACTCGGTCACCATGCAGAACTCGCCCTCAGTCTCGAACGAGTCGAGCATTGCGATGATGTTGCAGTGGTTCAGCCGGCGCAGGATGCTGATCTAGTGGCGCAACGCAGGTGCACACAGACACAACGATCCACACAGAATGCGTTGGCGCTCAAGGTCACAGCCAAGCACGCGCCAGTGCGTGTGCACACAGACATAGTCGCCGCTAC
The DNA here is from genome assembly GCA_023333885.1 of Globisporangium parvum. Taxonomy (NCBI): domain Eukaryota; phylum Oomycota; class Peronosporomycetes; order Pythiales; family Pythiaceae; genus Globisporangium; species Globisporangium parvum. The sequence goes on from JAASFT010000016.1 coordinate 8,409, forward strand.
CTCATCGCGCAGACTCTGCAGCTCTTTTGCGTTCTTGCCGCGCTTGGTCACGAACTTGAGCGCGACGATGTGGCCCGAGTATTTGCGCCGTCCGCGATAGACTTTGCCAAACGAGCCTTCGCCGATGCGCTCGAGGATATGGTACGCATCCATCGCGGCTGCTGCGCAGGTGTGCTCGCCGTGCGCTCTCGCCAACCAGCACGCACGCACACGCACAAGCTCGCTGCACTTGCCGTCGTCGTTTTGGCTCCTTGAAGTCCAACTTTGGCTCTCGAGTGCGTTTACTGCATCGATTCGATTAGTGTTGAAATTGCGAAGGTAGAAGAGAGAGTAATACAGTGGACGTTTTGAAAAAATGCGCATTGGTAAAAATGTCAAAAAAGGTGTCTAAACCCTTTCAAAACCGATATGTATACTTACTTGGTGTTTGTATGATTTAGTCCTCTGACGGACTAATCATACAAACATGTACAGCCACACCGACGACGCTATCCCGCGAAGTCGAGCGCTTCGAGGTTCTCGACGCCACGCGCATCAAAGTCACGTCGGCTGACGGCCACGAAGAGATCGTGAACCACCTCGTGCTCACGTGTGGAAGCGCCCAGCATGGCTTTGCACGGTGCGCACACACATTGGGTTTGCGGAGCTGGAGCACGCTGAGGACGCTGCCGCTGCTGCGCATTGGCGACGTGAGGTGCTTCACGCTACTTGTTTGAGTGTCGCTGTACAAGAAAGACAATTGACAGAGACCACGCTGTATTGGCTTACTCCAGTCTCTCCCTCTTTCGTGCTGCTGAGGCCTGGTACTTTGTCGTCAATCTCGCTTTAGCTTTCGTAATGTAGGCCTCGTTTACTCATGTGATGTCGTCTCGCGCGGTCCACCTCTCGAGACGTGCCGTGAATTCTTCGGCGCTCTGGACGCGCTTGTCTTGGAGACGACTTCGACGTTGTTAGTGAACCCTTGCACACCGTAGTTCAGTGACCCCATGTAGACCTTCCTACCATCGATCACACAAATCGTTGTGTGTATCAATGAACCAATCACCCTTCCTGAGCCTAAGCATACCTCTACTCCGGCCTCGAAAGCGCGATCACGGCGGCGTCGCCGGCTGCCGACACTTTGGCTTCGCCGGCGTCGAGGAGGACGCGAGCAGTGGCGCCTTGCGACTTCGCCCGGACGACCGCAGCCGTCGCGCTAGGATCTGTCCATATGTATACGGCAAAGTCCAGGGCGAAGGTGGCGTCCGACACGACACGTCGTCAATGAACTGGCGGGAGAAGCCGGCCGACGACGCACTGCTGTCGAGCCAGTGATACGACACTGACCCTGGCTCGACCATCCTATGGAGGAGGCCGAGCGCGTCCGCAAGTGTCGTGCCTGCTTGTGGCGGTGTGGTTGTATGAGTGGTGGCTGCTGCTTCTTCGTCGACATCTGCAGTAGCGCTGGCGGCAGGGCTTGTGGCAACGGTGATGTCACCAGCGCCGGCACCAGCAGCAACAGCAGTAGAGGCAGTCGCCCAGCAGCAGCAGCTGCGGCGGCTTGCTTTTCGCGCAGTACACGACGACGCCAAACATGCTTGGCGAGCATGTCCGCGCCGATACCGAACACAAGTGCGACGAGAGGTACGCTACACCCGCACTCCTCCACGACGTACGTCGCGCGGTCGTGCAGCGCCTCCGGTGGACGCACGCGCTTGGTTGGGGTGCGCGCGGGAGGAGCTGGTGGCGTGGGTGTGCTTGGTGGAGCTGGGGCAGTTGAGGGCACGCGCGCGATGGTGATCCGAGGGGTGCTGCTGTTGCGGCGGCGTTGCATGGCGATCGGAGGTTGGTTGGAGAAGCGAGTGTGCGAGAGAGCACGCAGATTTGGGTAGGCGTGGTGTGTCGTGATGTGTGCACACACCTGGTGCGCCTTCTTTGTGGTCAGAATAACCCTGCGACAGCTTATACAATCGACACATTTTGACTACTGAAACTTGATATGACTACTTACTTGATGTTTGTAAACATTAGTCAAAAGATTTAGAGCCCCGGACTGCTGAAAACGAGTTGGCTCGGATCGCTGATATAGAATGCCAGGCTAGTCAGATCGGTTTAGAGAGGGAAACTGTGCCAGTACTTTTAAGTCCGCGCGCTCGATCGTACCTTTCGCACTCGCTTACCTCCCTACCGGTAAATAAGCGAGTCCTTTCGCGGACATTTGAACCAGCGGATATATTTCAAACAGCAAATTCTGATAGTGAATAAAACAATCGGAAAATGCGCACGCGCTTAGATCCCTTTTCTTTCAAGTAAATCATGGAGTTGCACTTCAAAGTACGCGCGATCCTTCACGGTCGACTGAACAGGCGCGATGTGTTCACGAGTACACAAGGGTCACCGATCGTGACCACAACAAGGTCGCGCTGTTGCCGTGCACGTCCGCTACGATCTGTGCGCACACGCTCGACTCGTGCCGGCGATACACGACCGCGATCTGCGATCGGATCGGTAAGTGCTGGCATGCCGTCTGCGCGCTCAGCAACGTTGACGCTTCTTGGTCATCGTCGTCGTCGCGTCCAGTCGCGATGGTCTCGCTCGCTCTGGCGCGTCGCAATGTCCACGCTCGTGTGGACGATGTGCTGCTGCCTCAGCGCCAACGTCCTGATCCAGTCGACTGGTGTGCACGCACACCTCTTCTCGCCGCAAGACGTGCCGGGTCCACCAGACAAGATCTTGATCTCGTCAGCGAGCGACTCGGCAGTGCGCGTGCAGTTCTTCCCGCCGGAGCGCGTCAAAGCAGAGGGCAACAACGGCGCACCGGTGCTCGGATACAAAGTCGAGGTCACAAAGCGCGTAAACGACGTCCAGACATTCACAGTCGAAGCGAACGGACCGGTCGTCGCCGGGTTGTACAAAATGACGTTCGCAAGCGCCGCCAGCACGCAAGTGACGTCGTGCATCCCGTGGAACGCGACCGAGGTCGAGTTTGAAATGGCGCTTGAAGAGCTCACGAACGTCGACAGTGTGAGCGTCACGCGATCTGCGTACGGCGCGGCGCCACACGGGTATGTGTACTCGATCGCGTTCGACGGCAAGTACCTCGTGAGCGGCGCGCAGGCAAACGTGCTTGTTGGAGACCAGGCAGGTTGTCAGCAGACGCTACCGCGCAACCGCGTCTTGACATTCACTGGTGCACACGTAACGCGCGGCGTCGCGGGCTACTCGCCCGAGGTGTGGGAGGTCGTGACGAAAGACACCGCCGGCACGAACGTGTTGGGCGGGAGCTTTGACCTCTCGCTCGGCTTTGAAGGGTTGTGGCGAGACTCGACTGTGGCTGCGACGATTGGTGCAGGCTCGAAGACAGCGATCACGAGCGCTACGATGGTCGGCAAGGTCAACCGCGGCGACAAGATCATGATCGGAGACGAAGTGTTCACAGTCCACAGCTCGGCACCGTTCACTGACACGGAGCTGCCACTGGACTCGTACCACATCCGAGGCACGACCTCGACTGCGATTCTGTTGGAAGACACGGCACTCGGCGACGTCACAGTGACGCAGAACTCACAGATCGTCGCGACTGCGACGGACTTGAGTGCGTCAATTGGCATCGGCGAGCACATCATGATCGGGAACTTGGAGTTCGAGGTGTGGGCGATCAACCCCGCGTCACTGAGCATTCGCAAGATCCCACTGAGCATTGGTGACAACACGTGGCTCGGTGCAACGAAGCAGCACATCACGGCGTACAAGCGCAAGAAAGTGACCGTCCAAGTGAACGCTGAAGCCGCAGAAGTGAAGAAAGCGCTCGATGGACTCCCAGGCATCGGTACCGTCGACGTCGCTCGGCTCGGACCAACCGCAGAGAACGGCTATCGCTGGTTCATTACGTTCTTGTCGCTCGGAAGCAAGTCGAACTGTCCGCTCTCGCCGTGTCTCCACGCCGACAAAGTCACCGGCGCGACGACGCTGCTCACAGATGTGTTTGGCGCGGCGTGCGCGACGTGCACGGTCTCCGCGTCGCCGAGTCAGGACGAAGCGCAGACACTCGCGCTGACCGGTATCACAGGGCAGTACGAGTCCACGTCTGTCGTCGCAGCGAAAGAAGTGGGCGGCGTAGTCGACGAAGTCCAGAGCATCTCGACGCAAGCTACTGAGAACGATCTCGACGGCACATTCGCTGTGAACTTCCGCAACACGTTTGCGCAGTCGCCAGGCGCGGTCATCAACCACGACGACACGGCGCTGGACGTCCAAGTGAAGCTCCAGAACCTGCCGACCGTCGGACGGCTGAACGTCACGCGCACAGACAACGCGAACTTTGGCGTCACGTGGACGATCACGTTCTTGACGAACACTGGCGACTTGCCGCTCTTTGCAGTCGACGCAGCGCAGCTCACTGGCACAAGCGCGTCTGTGGTCGTTCAAGAGGTCGTCAAAGGCGTCGACGTGCCGTTTGAAGCGATCGTCGACGGCTTGCGGCCAAGTGAAGAGTACTTTGTGCGTGCGTATGCGCGCAACCTGAACGGCTACGGCGCTGCGACTGACACCATCCAGCGCGACGGCAAAGGCGCGCTGCCGCTGTACGCGAACGCGGCAGGTCCACCCGATGCACCCGTGGTGACAGGGATCCTTCCAGTGTCCGGCTCGGAGCTCGAAGTGACGTTCCGAGACCCGGTGAACCACGGCGCGGCGGTCCAGAAGTTCGTCCTCGAGTACGCTGTGGGCGATACGTTTGGCACGCCCGCGGCCAAGTGGCTTCGCATCTCGAATGCACTTGCAAACGACATTGCCGGCACGTTCCGCTTGCAGTACGGCGATGCAGTCTCGCCGTTCTTCTCCGTGCACGCGTCAGCGAAAGTGCTCTCGGACGGTCTGCGAACGCTCAGTAACCTTCGTCCGGTCGAGGTGTCGCGGGCGGTGTACGTGCTCACGGGCGACGCCACGAGCCGCGTGCAGAAGTTCGTGGCGACTCAGAACCTCCTCACGTCGACAACACTGTCACTGCTGCAGAGTCAGCTCCTCGTATCGGGGTGCAAGATCCAGGTCGGAACGAACGCGTTCACTGTGAAGACGCAGCCAGCAGTAGGCAGCACGAAGATCGAAGTGCAGCCTGGACACGGCGTCGCAGACTTTGATCTCCAGAGTCTGTCACTGCTGAAGCTCGACAAGTCAGGTAGCGAGCGCGGACCGCACGGATACGAGTGGACGATCACTTTTGCTGGCGACATTGGCGCAGTGGCGCACCAAGTCTACCCGGGCCTCCAGCTCCAGTCGTCGCTCACGTCAGTCGAGAATGGCGCAGTGCTCGCAACCGTGGGTCTCAGTGACAAGCCGTTTGCAGTGCCACCTGCGTACTTTGGATCGTTGGAGATCAGCAACGAAGACACGTGCGATACGTACGCGATTGGTGCACCTTCGCCCGTTCAAGTGCTGCAGCTGTTTGCTCCGACAACTGTCACGCAAGGACGGTTCAAGCTCCAGCTCGGCGCTGAGATGACATCGTGCATCAGCTTGACGAAAGCGTCGATGAAGCTAGAGCTCGAAGCGCTTGACTTTGTGTCGAAAGTCGCGATCGAGGAGCAGCGCATGTTCAAAGTGAGCGTTCTCACTGGCTCAGTAACATCCAAAGTGACGAGTCTGGACGCCTTGCAGACACTACTCACTGTCGAGAGCAGTGGACCAGGACTGAGTGCAAGCGAAGCCGCAGCGCTTCCAAAAGACGCGATCATCCAGGTCAGTCGGAACCCGAACGACTTCAGCCGCCACTCGTGCGAGCTCAAGGTCACTGCGCCTGCGACAGCAGACGCCACCACTGTGAGCGTCACTGCGCTCAGCTCATGCGTGAGCTTCTCGGGCGAAGCGAGGTCGCTCAAGGTGCTTGACTTTGTCGACTACAAGATCCGCTTCTGGGGTCGCTACCCCACGGGCGAATGGCCAACGCTCAAGATCGTGCGCGCAGCGTTTGGCGACGGCACGAACTGCCAAGCGTGGGGTCCAGTCGTGCCAGTGTACGGCAAAGTGCACACCGTCAAGTACGAAGGCGTGTGTGCGCGCGGCTCTGGTGGTACACAGACGATCCTAGCTGACGCATCGTCAGAGATTGGCGGGTGGTTCTCGCTGTCGTACTTGGGCCGCGAGACTGCGTCGCTGGCGTTCAAGACCACGACTGCGTCCGACATGCGTGCTGCGATCGACTCGATCACTGCGCCTGGCACAGCGAATGTCAGTCTGTCACAGTACGGGTCGTACGGCAAAGCGTGGCACATCGCGTTTGCGCAGCAGCACGCAGAGGTCGACACGCTGTTCGTCAAGCACTCGTATCTCACCGGTCAAGGCGCGTACGTCAGCGTGTACCCGACCGTGGAAGTGTTCACGGACGCCAAGCTGAACGATATTAGCGGAACGTTCCGCTTGGCGTTCGGAGGCGACTTGACCGAGCGCATCGGACACTCGGCGACACACATGAAAGTGACGCAGGAGCTGCAGAAGCTCAGTGCGGTCGACTCGGTCATTGCGCTTGGAGACGTTGACGCCGGCGATGTCGGAGTGTACCCGCTCATATTGACAGCTAGCGCCAAAGCTGGGGACACGTTGCTCACGACAGTCCAGCTCGACAGCAAAGTGATCGACCCAACGCTCTACTTGGCGGTCGGTGAGAAGCTAATGATCGGAGCAGACAAGTACACGATCGAAGCGATCACGCCAGTCGACATTACGGTCAAGCCTGCGTTTGCTGGTGCAACGAACCCCAGTGCGACAGTGAAAGCAGGGATGGTGACGAAGCGAGTCAAGCCATTGCCAGGATACGTTGGCATCTCGCGACTCATGCGCGTCATCACGGCGACGAAAGGGTCCAAGTCGATTGAGCTGCCAGCTGATCACGGCTACGTACAGGGCAACACGCTCTACGTTGCGGGACAGAAACTCACAGTCGCCACCGTCACGAACGCAGTGATCACGACGCTCGAGGTCTACAATGGCGCTGACATTGCTGCAGCGAGTCCCGAGACCTATGTCTTTGACAACAAGCTCCGCACGACAGAAGACCTGCGTTTGCTCGTGCGTGCCGATGAAGATCTGTGGCTCCGATCGAAGACTTCTGACTTGGTCAGGTACACTGTCAAGGAAGTCGCGGCGCGGTTCGTGCTTGTGGACGGCGCGTTCACAGACCCGATCGTGAAAGGCCGAGCGCTCCGCACTGCGAACGGTCGCAAGTGGTCACTCGTGTTTCGCTCATTTGCGGGAGACCTCGAGACGATCGATGCGATTCCAGCAAACGATTGGCGCGGCACAGACGCTCGCATCGGCGTGCGAGAGCCGCGCGTCGTGCGGCCGCAGACTGTGCGTGTCGGCAACCCAGCAGTGATCCAGACCGTGCTCTTGGAAGCAAACGCGATCACGGACGTGGACGCGACGACTGGGTACACGCTCAGCTTTGGCGACGAGACCACGCGGCGATTGGCGTGGGCAGCGTCCGAGAGTAATATCAAGCAAATGCTTGAGGAGCTCGATGGCATCGACGGCGTCACGGTCAAGTCAACGGTCTACGAGAACGGATTCGTCCACACGATCACGTTCTGGGGCATGTACGCGACGCCGACGCTCCCAGTGCTCATTGGCTCGGTCTCCAACGTCGCGGAAGTAGCTGGAAGCGTCGCGATCCGTGTACGCAGCAACAACGCCGTGGCACGCTCGAAGCAAGAGACGATCGTGCTCGAGAGCGACGTGAACTACATGCTCCGGATCTTCGCTGTCAACGCAAAAGGCATCAGCGACTCGAGAGTCGGCATCTCAACGCACTCGGCAGCGACGTCAGTTGTGCCAACGCCGCCGACAAGTGTGTCATTGGGCGAGTACCACGGCGAGACGTGGCTGTCTGTGAACTACCAGCCGCCGTTCTACACAGGCGGCGCCGAGATCACGATGTATCGCCTCGAGTGGGACTCATCGCCGACGTTCGACAGCTCAAGCGCCGACTACGGCGTCGCAAGCATCCAAAAGCGATTCGAAGTGCAGCAAGTGACGACGACGTTCCGAAGTGACGCAGGCATTGGAGGGACGTTCACGCTGTCTTGGGGCGGTCGAGCGACATCGGCGCTACCGATCGACTGCTCTGCGGCGCAAATGGGCGACGCGCTTGCAGTGATCACGGACACTGTGAACGTCGCAGTCGATCCCGTGAGAGTGACACGAGACCGTGCGTCGTGGGGGTACACGTGGAAGATCACGTTTCTCCACACGCCTGGGGACCTCGCACTGCTGATCGCGGACGGGTCGCTCGTCGCTGGCGACTTTCCGCGCATCACAGTGACCGAAGTCGTGAAAGGGTTCTCGGACCTGGCGATCAACGACTTTACGCGCGAAGTCCAAGACGTGTACACTGACGCATACACGTCTCTCGGCGGCACTTTCACGCTGGTGTTCGAGGGCAAGCTCTCGAAAGTGATCTCAGTCGATGCCTCGGCACTTGAGATGCAGAAAGCGCTTCAGGACACGACATCGGTCTACTCGATCAAAGTGACCAAGACGTGGCGCAACCAGCTGCTCAACACTGCGATCTGGTCGGTCACGTTTGCGTACCTCCGCGGCGAAGAGATCGTCGGCGCTGGCAATATCTTCACGATCACTGTCGCCGACACGTCGGCGCTAACTGGCACGGCGGCAGCAGTACGCGTCGCGAACAAAGTGACTGGCTCGGATCCGTTCACATACACGATCACAGGACTGCGCACTGGTGTGCAGTACTACTTCCACGCAATGGCGTACAACGCTGAAGGCTTTGGGTCAGCGAACTCGCCTATGTCGAGCGCGATGGCGTGCGGCCATCCAGCACCGCCCGAGTCGGTAGTTGCGACTGTCGTCGATGGAAAGACACTTGCGGTGTCCTGGAGTCAGAACGAACAGAACGGCGGGTGTCCAGTCGACGTGCACCGGGTCGAGTGGTACCGCGCCGAAGGCGTGCGCGAGGAGCAGACTGTGACGACGTCTGCTGGAAAGGGACTGCCAGAGATCCAGCGGATCGTCGACTTTGCGGACTCGCAGAGTCTCGGCGGGTACTTCAAGCTGAGTTTCATGGGCGAGATGACCGAGAACGTGCTCTGGAACGCGCCTGCACTCGGCTTGAACTCGGTGAAGGAGCGACTCGAGCGCCTCTCGACCGTCGGGACAGTCGACGTCACGCGCGACGAGTCGATTCGAGCCGTGAGCGGGCTGCTTGTGAGAGGGGCCGGCACGACGCTGAATGTCGATGCGCTCTCGACAGTCACGCTTGCAGTCGCGAACCTCGCGGTGAACTCGTACATCTGGGTCGCGGGCACGAAAGCCAAGATCCTCGCAACACCAAGTGCGACGTCGCTGACAATCGATACCAGCGTGGTGACGGCAGTCGCAGTGCCGGTGTTCCAGTCAGCGTTCGGCTTCCAGTGGCGCGTCACGTTCTTGTCTGGTCATGTCGGTCCGCAGGATCTCATCCAAGTGCATCTGAGTGACAGCTGGGCTGGCAACAACCCAGGCATCAGCGTCGAAGCAGTGCAGAAAGGTCTGCAGCCCATCAGTGGCACGTTTCGCCTCTCGTTTGCGAGCAAAGGGCTCTCGCAAACAACGCTGCCGCTCCCGCACAACGTCTCGGCATCCGACATGAAGCTCGCGCTCGAGAACTTGGTCACCGTCGGATCTGTGGACGTGACGCGGTCAGTGAACGGCTTTGGGTTCAACTGGATCGTCACGTTCCTCACGGATGTGAAGAGCGACATTTCTTTGCTTGGTGTCGACGGCACAGAGCTCCACGGTCCAAGTGTGCGCATCATGACTGCGATGACAGCGATCGGAACGCAACCGGAGATGTACTGCGAGAAGAACGGTGTCGCTGGTGTTCCAGCTGAGATTCCGATCCAAGCGCCGCTGCGTTACGACATCAATGGACTCCAGACTGGTCAGGGCTACGCCATTCGTGTTCGAGCGCATAATGCGCAGGGGTACGGCGCAGCGTCGTACATCTCGCCGAGTTTCCAAGTCCCGCGCACTGTCCCTGCTGCGCCAAAGGACGTGAAGCTGATCGTAGTCTCGGGTCAGATGCTCAAAGTCCGATGGAACGCCCCTGCTAGCGACGGCGGCGCGGCGATTACGTCGTACAAGATCCAGTGGGACATCAACGCGGGCTTTTCGAACGTCGACAGTCCGAGTTACGACATGGCTGCGGAGATGCGTGTCCAGCCAACTGACCAGAGCCCGTTCTACTACAACATCCCCATTGCAACAGTCAGGAGCTACTTCGTTCGCGTGATTGCAGTGAACGATCGAGGTTCCGGTGCTCCGCAAGTGTCCGATCCGCAATCTGCGACGCCGCTCAATCGAACCCCTGGACAAGCTGAGAATGCAAAAGCTACAGTGTTGTCAAGCTACGCGATCCTGGTCGAGTGGGAGTCGTCGTCGCCAACGAAGCCGTACTACGGTGGTGACGGCGGACTGCCGATCACGCAGTACATGATCGAGTGGGACAACTCGCCAGCGTTTGACTCGCCAGCGGCGTTTGGGCTCGTGACTGGTACTGCGCGCTCGTACATCATCGGTGGCAACGATGCTGTCACGGGCGTCCGATCGAGTGTGCTGATCCCAGGCACGCAGTACAACATCCGCGTAACTGCGTTCAATGCCAAAGGCGCTGGTACACCCCGTGCGACGACGCCGCCGTCGGTCATTGCAGCGAACCAAGTGCCAACAAGCCCGAGGAACTTGAAGTTGGGCGTGATTCCAGCGACGTCAATCAAAGCTACGTGGGTGAACCCGCTGTACGACGGCGGCGCGAGTCTCAAGAGCTATCAAGTCGAGTGGGACGAGCAGGACGACTTCTCGAGCGGCCAGAGCTCGACTGCGACGATCCCGATCGTGCGCGAGATGCAGTCCGTGGTGCTGAGCACCGACGTCGTAAACGAGGAGCAGTTTGTCGATGCGACGGTCGAAGTGATCAACGAGCAGCAAGTCGTCCGCACGATCTTCACTGGCGCAGACGAGATTCAGACGATCGAGACGACAAACGACAATGTCGTGGACGAAGTCCAGACGATCGTCACGTCTGCGACTGACCGGGATGAAGTGCAGGAGCTCCGTGTCGACGCGAACGACATCAACGAGATCCAGGCGATCCGCACGACCATAGACGATGTGTTCGAAGTCCAGCAGATCAAAGTCGGCGCTGTTCGAAAGAACGAAGAGCAGACTATCACAGTAGCGATCAACGGCGTCGCGAACGATCTGACCAAGATCGGCGGCGAGCTCTACTTGACATTTGACACGCGCACGGGCTGCACGCACTGCACAAAGACTCGTGGCGTCCAGCGCACGGGCAACCTCGTGGCGTCTCTCTCAAAGAGCAACGATGCAAATGCTGCGACGGACGTGAAAGATGAGTTGGACAAGCTTGCAAACCTTGACGCGAGCCTCATCCTTCCTCGAACGGGTGTCGCTGTGTCGCGAGTCACGACTTTTGCCGCAAACGGTCTCGACTTGACGTACGTCTACACGATCACGTTCACCGGCGACGCCGTTGCGGGAAACGTCCCAGAGCTCCTGATCGACAACGCCGTGTCCGTCAACGGTGTTGCAGTCAACAACATCCGCACCGTCGCGACGGAGTGGCTCCCTGGAAACGAAGTCGCGAACAACGCAGCGTCAGTCTTCACGATTCTCTCGACGTGCGAGTCGTACGCCGACCCGGACGCGATCGAGACGTACCCGCTGTGGTGCAAGCCGCAACTTACGGACCAGGTCTGCACTGGATGCGTCACTGGGTTTGATGGAGCGAAGTTCACTGTGACGGTCGACTTCACGCTCACAAACCAGTTCGCAGTGAAAGACCGGCTCCTTGTCGGTGTGTGCGTCTTTGAAGTCAAGACGATCGAGACTAACGCGATCAAGATCGACGCAGCTGATGTCGGTGCGCTCTGCAGCTCGTTCAACCTCCAGACGCTCGACCTGTTCAAGGCGAAGAAGCGCTCGATCTCGATCCCAGTCAAGTCCGAGGCGAACGTGATCTCTGCGGGGAGTGTCGTCGAAGGACAGCTCAAGACGATCATCGACACAGTCTCAGTCACACAGACGCAGTTCATCGATGTGGACTTTGTTGGCTCGCTCTACGATGTGACGTTCCGAAAGCGGTCGGGCATGATCCCATTGCTCGAGTGCGTTTCGAGCGCGATCATGGTCATGCGCACGAACGGTGGCTCGGTGTGCACTGTGACACGGACGACGATTGGGAGCATGATCTATGGCACGTTCACAGTTGCGCTCGTGCCGGAAGCAGGCGGCGCTGCAGTGCCGACTGATCCGATTCTGTGGGACGCGTCAGAAGCGCTAATGAAGAGCACGCTCGAAGCTGTCGTGAGCGGTAGCGAGAAGGTGTTCGGGACTGTGAATGTGAAGCGAAGCGCGTTCTTCGCGACTGCGAACAAGTGGTCGGGCGGCTTCACGTGGCAGATCGAGTTTGTCGACCGAGGCTGGGACATCCCGACGATGGCGTTGGGTGTTACGCTGCTCAAGAACTCGGATCCGAGCAAGAACGCGCCGACAGTCTTGATTGAAGACCGCGCGAATCCACTGCCGTTGCTCTCGGCGAACAGCCAAGATGGCAACCAAGTTGGCGGCTCGATGGTTCTGTCGTTTGGCGGTGTCGATTCGATCCCGTGCATGATCGGGACGCACACAACACTTGCGACGCCGCACCAGCGCATTCCAGACCCGCTGCTTGAAGACTTCATTGTCCGACAGCTCAAGCCAGGGATCCCAAGCATCGAAGTGTGGCGGTCAGCAGCGACTCAGTCGCGTGGGTTCACGTGGACGATCAAGTACTCCGACTCGGCAAACGGCGGCGATGTCCCGATGCTTGGGCTCTCGACAGCAGGGCTCACTGGCAGTGGCGTCTACGGCAAGATGTATGAGACGATCAAAGGCAACCAGCTCGGCGGGACGTTCCAGCTCCAGTTCAATGGTGAGACGACTGGCCCGATCCTCTTCTCCGCCGACAAGCTCTCAGTTCAAGCGCAGCTCAACAGCTTAAGCACGATCAAGCCGTCAAGCGTGCTGGTTGACGTAATCGGTCCAGCGATCGATGTCACGCCAAAGACGCAGGTGCTCGGGTACAAGTGGCTCATCACGTTCCGGTCGTCGAAGTGGGTCGATCCGACGAGTGATCACTCGAGCGGCATTGCAGGGAACTGGAAAGGAGCGCGCGCCAAGTGGGACGACGTGTGGCCCGAGACAGGCTACTCGAAGGCGTGGGGGCGCCACGTCGGACCGATGTGGTCCAAGAACCTCCGGCTGTCATGCATCGCAGACGGTCTCACGACCTCCGCGAGCGATGGAAGCCAGCGGTGCACGCCTAACATTGACACGCACGGTGTTGGTCCGATCAAAGGGACGTTCAAGATCTCGCTCGACTCGTCCAGCCCGTCGCTCTTCATGGCCGTGAAGCAGCTGGTCGTTAGCACTCCGATCGCGCACAACGCTTGGGCGACGAGAGCCGAGAGTGGTGCGACTGGGACGTCGATGGAAGAGATCCTCGAGAGCATGATCAACATCGGCGACGTCGCAGTGTCGAGGAGTCTAGTGAATCCGCTCACGGGCGGCTACACGTGGACAGTTACGTTCCTCCGCGATGCCAACAATGCGAACGGCAAGTGTGAGCAAGAAGAGGACAGCACGAACGGCGTGCGGCTGTGCAACTCGCCTGGTGACGTCCCCGCAATGGTCGCGATCAAGGGACTCACACTGACCGGTTCGACTCCGAACGTGAACGTGTGTGAAAAGACGTCTGGTACCTGTCTAGGGACCGTTGTGCAGAACGGACTCATCCTGCGCGGCGACTTCACGACGTTCAAGGTCACGAACGATCCTGGCTTTGACGCGCGCTACGAGCTGACGCTGGCGTGTGCCGTTGGTGCGACTGCTCCGTGCATTGCTCCGGTGCAGCTCTTTGACATTGCGCCGGGTAGCGAGCTCATTGCGACGCACTTGGCCATTGGCGATCGTTTCACGGTCGGACCGTACACGACGTGTGTATTCCGCGTGAAGGCACTGACTGCAACGCAAGTCAAAGTCGATGATCAAGCGTGTGCTGCGATGACTGGCATCACGATCGCACCAATGGGTGTGTTCATTCGCGTCCCGTGGAACGCCGACCCGAACTTAGTGCAGCGCGTGCTCGAAGCATCCTCGGACCAGGCAAATGAAGTGCTCGGTAGTGTGTGGGAAGACGGACGCAAGGTCAGCGTGACGCGAACGATCCACGGCAAGTACGGCGAGGTCTCGTGGCAGATCCGATTCATCTCGAACCCGACCTTCACGCCGCCTGGTGCTGGCAACTTGCCCGACATCGCCGCAGTGTTCACGCCAAACCCTGCGTCGACGTTCCAGGTGACCGTGACACAAGTCACACCGGGCTCAACGGGCTTGAGCGGCTCGTTCCTCGTCGACTTTCACTCGACAATCGGGCTCCGTCCGATCCAGTTCGACGAAGACGAAGCGCGCTTCCAGCGAAAGCTCAACGAGATGAATACGATCGGCCGCGTGATCGTGAAGAAGATCAAGTACCCGTCGAAGGGCACAGGATGCAAGGACTCGTCGTGCTCGGGTGGCTGGGACGACTTGCCAGTCGATGTCCCTGGCACGCGAGGCGGCTATCGCTGGCGCATCCGGTTCTTGAAGGTGACTGGCGAGTTTGGCGGTCTCACGTTCCCGTCTGGAAGTGGCAACGTCGGTCCGCTGACAGTGTCGCTCTCGACGCTGCAAGGGAACCGGAAGTCCATCGATGTGACGACCAACATGGCGGGATCGTCGCCTCTTCTCGGCGGCTTTACGCTCAACGCGATGTCGAAAGCAACGCCAGTGCTGCCGTACTCATCGTCCGCTGACTCGATCAAGCAGGGCATCGAGTCGATGTCGGTGTTTGGCGAAGTGGATGTCACGCGAGAGTACTTGGCGACGCAGAAGATCCCAGACGCGACAGCGACGCTCTCAAAGGACGGGCTCGCCGCTACGATTGCTGGTGTCGACGACATTCGTCTGTTCCTCGCGCCAGGCGACATTGTGCGTTTTGGTCCAGCGAGCGGCAACAACTTGGTCGGAACGAACGGCGATACTCCGATCACGTCGGTTCTCGCGACGTCGACTGTGACGACGTCAGCGCTCTCGCCGATCGTTCAAGCTGCTGACCCGGCAGTACCAAAGCTGTTGTACCCAGACATGCAACTGCGCATCGACGGGCTCGTGTACAACGTCCAGCGGTCTGGACGCGAGATCCAAACAGTCGAAGTGACGTTCCTCGCAGGGTCGTGGGATCCAGCTGAGAGTCGACCGTACTTTCAGCTGCAACTCTCTCGCAGCGGAGCCACACAGACGACTGCGTGTCTCCGGTTCAACGAGGCCTACGGTGACGTCGAGGACGCTCTCAACACCAAGTTGCAGCTGCTCGACCGGAATGCGCAAGGTGGCGATATCAAGGTGACGCGTGCTGGACCAGTCGACACTGATGGTGCGACGCGCAAAGGCTACGTGTACTCGATCTACTTTGTCGGCGACTCCGTTGCCGGTGACGTCGCGACGCTGGTAGCGTCGACGTGCACCACGATCGCAGACGCTCAAGTAGCTGTGAAGACCGTGACGCATGGCGGCGCGATTGGGCACCAGCGCATTTCACTTGCGACCGACTCTGGACAAGTCGTGGACTCGCAGGGATACTTCTTGCTAAAGCGCGACACGCTCACGACTCTGTGTTTGCCGTGGGGCGTTGAAGCTGACGTCCTTGAAAGGAAACTCGAGAACGTGCTGCAGACTGGCAACGTCTTGGTCGCTCGACGCGGCAGTGGCAACTCCGTGACTGAGATCCAGCGCCTGCGACTGACGTCGAACTCGGAAGTGACGTCGATGAACACTGGACTGTTCCAGCTCAAGTTCACAATCGACGGGAGCACAGCCACCACCGGCTGTCTCGCGTACGGCATCTCTGCTGAACAGCTCCAGCGCGAGATCGACGCGATGAGCAACCTCATTGGGCTCGTCAACCACGTGAACGTGACGCGCGATGGTGACGGCACATCTGCGTGGGGGTACGGCTTCGAGTACCTGATCAACTTCCGCGGCCCTGTCACAGGCGGCTACAGCCCAGTGCTCGGCGACGTGAACCAGCTCGAGATCATCAACGCTGGGCAGGGACCGTGCGCACCAGTGGTCGGTGGCAACCCTGCGCTCATCATCGAGACCGTGCGGCAAGGCACTGCGGGCTTTGACTACGACATCTTCTTCCTCAACTCTCCTGACGCTGTGACACCGCTGCTCGAGCTCCAGGACGCAAACGCTGGTGCCTGCACGTTGAACCCCAAGTGGGTTCACAACGGTGGCAGCTCACGCAAAGCGTCGATCAGGATGATCGCACTCGGAGGCAGCAGCGAAGTGCAGACGCTCATTGTGAGCGATCCGCTCAGCGCGATTCCTCTCGGCTCGCAGTACAAGCTCTCGTTCGGTGGTGCACCGACTGCTTGCGTTGCGTTTGATGCGTCGGCAGCTGACCTTCAAACAGAGCTGCTGAAGCTCGCAGCTCTGAGCCCGAATGGCGTACTGGTGTCACGTGACATCGATCCGATCCGAGCGCCGCACGGGTTCGTGTACAAGATCACGTTTGTCGGACAACTTGTGACAGGGAACGTCCCAAGTCTCCAGACGATCGCAGTCGGCGGGTGCGCGAACTTGCCAGTGACTGCGTCTGCGACTGTCGCCGTCGAGACGCAAGGTGGGCAGAGCTCCGACAACTTTGTGCTCACGCGTCTGTACGATGGCGAGCGGCCAGGTTCGCACGTCGCGTACAGCGTCTCGCAGCTCTTTCGCGTCATGAGCGAACAGTTTGAAGTGCAGACGGTGACAGTGCTCAACCCTGGGAACGACCTCACGACGGAGAAGTACAAACTCTCGCTCAGCGGCGTCCTCACGACTGATATCAAGTGGAACGCGAACGAAGACGAGATGGAAGATGCGTTCACAGCTATCACTCCAGGCGACATTGTCGTGACGAGGCGGACAGACACAGCCGCAGCACCCAATGGCTTTGTGTACACGATCTACTTCAGCGGCGACTCAGTGCAGGGCAGCCTAGCTGAAATGACTGCCGTCAAGCCCGCACTGTTTGCAACAGGCGATGTCAAGATCGCGGCGCTGTCGCAGGGCGTCGCAGGGATCTTGCCGTTCACGAAGAAGTCGATTCCGCTCGCGCAGTTGAGCACGTTGACAAAGCCGGCGCCGTTCTTACCGAACGGAGCAGCGCTGAGTGTGTACAAAGTGAACGGCTTCTTCTGGACGATCAAGTTCAAGTCGACAGTCGGCGACGTCTCGACACTCGGTACACAGACGACTGCGCTGGCTGGGAAGCTCGCGATCGTGGACAACTTTGTCCCAGGCTCGGCGTCCAACTCGTACGTGATGACGAACTTGCTCGCTGGAATCAACTACTACGTGCGCGTCGCGGCGGGGACCGACATCGGGCTCGGATCATTCACGGCACTAGCGTCGGCGATCCCAAGCGGCGTGGCGACGCCAGTCCAGAACATCGCAGCAGGGTACGCACTCCACGCGCGCGAGATCCAAGAAGTCCGACTTGCTGCGACGCACATCACCGAGGTCCAAGCGATCACGACGTCCGCCGCAACGATCGCCGAAGTGCAGACTCTCCGCACATATGCCTCGTCGGATGTGCGCTTTGACGGCAACTGCATCGCTGGGTCGTTTGCGTTCCGCATCCCGACGATCCAGACGATCCGGGTGTCTGCCTCGGCGCCGATCACAGCTGGCAGCTACTCCATCGGGTTCGCGCTCATGGTGTCGGACAACGCCGGCGCGTTCCAGGCTGCAGGTGCAAACGTCAAGACAGCTAAGATCCCTTGGAACGCACCAGCGAGCGCTATGCAAGCGGCGCTGGAAGGACTCAGTGGCATTACGCCAGGCGACATCGTTGTGACACGCGACGGCGACGAGTCCTCATCGTTTGGCTACGGCTACATCTACTCGGTCACGTTTGTCGGCAACAGCGTTGCAGGTCAGACGCCAGTGATGACGCTGCTGGAGAAGCCTGCGTGCGCAACGTGTGATCCATTTGTCGTGACTGGTGGGCTCGCTCATGCGCTCACGGTCGAAGTGAACCCCGCACTGGCAATGGGAACCGACACAGCGGTGCAACAAGTGATCGTGACTGCAAAGCTGCCTCTCTACGCTGGGTCGTACAGCCTCAAGTTCACGCACTTGGGTGCGCAGAAGAGCTCGGACTGCATTCTATTCAACGCACCGGCGCGTGGGAGCGATGTCCGAGCGATGGAGAACATCCTGGAGGCGATGCCAAACATCGACAAGGTGTACGTGACACGAAAGGTCTACCCCGTGCTCGCGCCGAATGGGTTCGTCTACCAGATCTTCTTCTACGGCAATGGCGTGTACGGCGACGTCCAGCTCCTCGACGTCTCGATCTGCACGGCGTTCCAGACGCAAGTGAACAATGTGCTCACGGATGCAGGTGTGGTCGGCCAAGCGCTCGTCTCGATGGTCGATCGAGGTGGCTTCAGCACAGCGAACACGTTTGTCAACGCCAAGACTGCGACTGCGGACCAGCTGAATCGCGACCTCGATCGCCTGCCTGTGTTTGGCGACGTGATCGTGTCGCAGTCACTGGCTGACAAGCAGGGCGGGTTCATCTGGACAATTGCGTTCAAGGACTCGGAGGGTGACTTGCCGCAGTTCATCTGCGCAGTCAACACTGCGTTCACGAGCAAACCAAGCGCAGGATGCGAGACGTCGACACTGACAGACGGCAATGTGATCAGCGGGAGCTTTGTGATCGAGTCGTCTGTCCCGGTTGCGTACAATGCAGACGCAGTGGCGATGAAGACTGCGCTCGAAGCCATGTCGTGGGTCGGCAGTGTACAAGTCGTTCGGTCTGGACCGAGTGCGCAGATGGGCTACACGTGGATGATCACGTTCTTGGACTACTTCGGTGACGTCCCAACGCTCATGGTCACGAGCTCGCTCGTCGGCACGAGCGCGAACATCAAAGTCGTCGAAGTTCGAAAGGGCAACGTCATTGCCGGCACGTTCACGCTGTCATACATGGGCTCGATCACGGCGCCAATCAGCTGGAACGCGAGAGCAAATGCAATCGACTCGCTCTCGGACGGTTCGTCGCTCCAGGAGAAGCTCGAAGCGCTCGATAGCGTCGGACCTCTCGCAGTCGAGCGCTCGGCGATGGACCGCGAAGGCGGCATCGCGTGGCGCATCACGTTCCTCGACAATACGCTCAACCCAGGCGACTTACCGCTGCTTCAAGCGAACGCGAAGCTGCTTACAGGCGTTGGTGTCGTTGCGTTTGTGCGCGAAGTGCGCAAGGGCTCGAACGCTGTCGGCGATCAGCTCTGGCTGTCGTACGATCCGCCGCAGAGCGACAACGGCAGTCCGATTACCAAGTACCAAGTACGATGGGACACGTCGGCAGCGTTCACTGCGAGCCCGGGCGAGATCTTCATCACAGATCCAGAGAAGCTCTACCGCACGCAGCACATCATCACTGGCGCACAAACCTTTGCGTGGTCGCGCATCAAAGCAGCGCAAGTGGCAGAAGTGCAGTCGATCACGATCACTGGTGCGAACGGCGATCCGCTCAAGCTCTCGTTCCGAGGCGCGCAGACGTCGCAGTTCCTCGTTGGCACAAGCACAGTTGGAGGCGTCGCCACTGCGCTCGCAGGCCTCTCGACAATCGGCACTGTTGCAGTCACGCCTGCGGCTGCAACAGTGCTGACTCCCGGAACGGTCGTCCAGGTGACGTTCACGTCGGAGCTGGGTGATCTTCCACTCCTAGAGCCGGATGTACTTGCGACAGCGACGGTGGCGGAAGTCCAGCGAGGCGCGACGCGGTTCCGCAAAGAAGTGAATGTGTTTTCGTGCGTCGGCGGGGCCGGCAAGACCGTGACGCTGACGTACGGCGCTCGCTCGCTCAGTGTCGCGTCGACTGCAACGCTTGCGACGCTCGAGGCGACGCTTCACACGCTGTTCAACGTCGAAGCCGACAGCATTTCCGTGTCGAGCGCTCAGCTTCTCGTCTGTGCAGCAACGGCGCCAGCGAGCGACATCACAATCGTGTTCGATCGCGTGTACGGGGACATCAACCTTGCGATCACGTCTGCCGATGCCACGTTGACGCTCAACACGAAAGCGTGGATCCACGGCGTGTACGCGGATGTTCCGACTGCAAAGATGAGCGGGACGTTCCAGGTCGGCTACAACGGCGTGTACACACGCTCGCTCAACGCCGAGTCGAGTGCAGACGACGTGCGGTATGCGCTCGAAGACTTGCCAGACATCCACACCGCAGCTGTCTCGAGGGACTGGTCGTACCAAGCACTCCCTGGGAAGCTCGACGTCGCGAAAGGGCAGATCTTTGTCACGTGCTCTGCTGGCGAGACGTGCGACTTCCGCACAGCTGGGTACGGTCTCCCAGGCAACAGGATCCGCATCGGCGGCGCGTGGTACACTGTGAGAACCGACACGATGTCGGACGCACTTGATGCCTCCCGGCTCTACTTGGGCGACGCAAATGAACGCGAGACTGGGTACCTCGGCGACTCGCAGACTGGTGTGACTGCGTACGAGTGGCTCAAGGGCTACGTCTGGACTGTGCACTTGCTCAAAGTGACCGTCCCGCTCACGTACTTGCGTCCCAAGATCCCGCGACTGTACCCGAGCGATTCGACTGTCGTCGTGCAGGGCAAAGCGTGCGACAAGTGCTACTACATTCCCACGCAAACGACGAAGAAGCTCACGATGGGAACCGAGTACTTCATCCAAGTCGTCGCGTCCAATGCGAACGGCGACGGACTCGCACCGCTTGGCGGCAGTGTGCGTGCAACACCGAGCCAAGTGCCGAATGCGCCATCGAACGTCGACCTCGTGATCGCGTCCGGACGCGAGATCGAAGTGTTCTTTGCGCCGCCGACGCTCTCGTCGTCGAACGTGAACCCGAACTTTAACAACGACATCTCGTCGTACATTGTGCAGTGGGACGTGAAGCCGGACTTCAAGCACGGTCTCCCGCTCTGCACAGCGTGCGCGACGTCGCTCAAAGTGGACGAGCTCACTGTCGCGAGTTCGCTCACGACGCTCTTGAAAGCCGGCTCGAAGTTCACGATCGCCGACGAGAAGTGCGTCCTCACAGTGTTTGCAATCACTGCCACTCACATTGACGTCGTGACTGCCCATGGCTGCGCGAACTTCAATGCGCGAACGTACCCAATGTACTACTACACGTACGAGCCAGCCGTGCTGTCGGGTTTGCTCGTGCAGGGCTCGCCACCGTACCGGTATCTCATCTCAAACCTCATCGTCGCGACCAAGTACTACGTCCGCGTTGCCGCCGTGAACTCTGTGCCCGTGCAGCAGATTGCGCTCGATGGGAACCCACCGGACAACCGCAAGTGGAGCTTCCCGCTCGCTGCGACGACCAAAGACACTGTGCCAGACCGACCAATCTCAGTGTACTTGTACCCGTTCTCAGGCACAACGCTCGAAGTGCAGATTCAGCCACCGACGCGCGATGGCAAAGGCACGGGCGAGGACGCGATCACGCACTACTGGATCGACGTTGACACGGTCTCGACGTTTGACTCGCCGACAAAAGCTGCGCCAGTGGACGTTGCAGTCACAAGCGGCGACATCCCGCTGCTCTACCCTGGCGGTCCGCGCATCTACTACATCAAGACCCTCAACACGGGCGTGCGGTACTTTGTTCAAGTCAAGTCGAAGAACTCGATCGGGTCCAGCATCGCAACGCTTGCGCCAAACCCACTGGCGCCGACGCGAAGCCCCGATGGTCCAGTCAACGTCAAGGTTAGCACAGTCACAACATCACCAAAGCCGATCGACGCTGCGACAGTGACGTGGCAAAAGCCAGTGCTCAACGGCGGTCTTCCGCTCACGAGCTACAAGATCGAGTGGTGGGGCATCGATGCGCGTGCAGAAGTGCAGGTGGTCGAGATCCGATGGACGTTGCAGCCGACCAACGCACTGTTCACGCTCGCGTTTGGCGGCGGCATGACTGGCGACATGCCGCTCGATGTTTCGGCCGAGAACCTCCGGAGCGCGCTCATGAACATCTTTGTCGGCGGTGTGCAGCAGATTTGGCACGTTGAAGTGTCGCGGTCGACAATCAACGTCGTGCGTGGGTACCAATGGCGTGTCACGTTCGTGAGCGCGTTCAACACGGGAGATGTCCCGATGATCCAGCTCGACATCAATCCGCTCATTGGTACTGACACAACTGGACGCGTGTACGAAGCGGTTGCTGGCGCCCGCGTGCCGCCGCTCACGTTCCCAGGGTACCGCGAAGTCCAAGTGCTGCTGACAACGCACGCGACCACACGCGTCGATGGCTTCTTCCGGCTCAGCTACAAAGGCTCGGCGTGGTCCAACTACTTGCCTGCCGACGTCTCAGCTGCGAACCTCGAGCTCGCACTTGAAGCGTTGCCGACAGTCGGAAAGGTGACCGTGAACCAAGAGGGACCGTCGCCAAACGGATTCATCTGGACGATCACGTTCGACTCGAACGTCGGGAACGCACCGGTGCTGATCGTCGACTCGACCAAGATCACGCCGTCCGACGCGTTTGTCGGCGTTAAAGATGGCGACAATGCCGTCGGGAGGACGGGCGAGCGGTGCGTCCCAGGCGAAGACGGCTGTCCAGGCACGTGGGACTTGTTCAAGACAGGCATTGCGGCAAAGGCTGTGATCGGCGAAGTCGTCTCGGACTACCAGTTCTACGAAACGATTGACGCGAACACGCTCACGTACAAGATCACGGGTCTTGTCGCTGGCAAGCTGTATTACGTGAGCGTGACGGCAAAGAACGCACTCGGTCTCGGCACGCGCGTCAAGTCGGCGCCTGCAGCGATCACGCCGCCAGTGCAAGTTCCAGGGCTACCAACCGGCGTGAGGCTTGGTGTGAAGACCGGTATTGCGACGCAGATCACAGTGACGTGGGACGAACCTACGAGCAACGGCGGTGGTGACGTTCGGATGTACCACGTCGAGTACGATCCGTCGCCGCTGTTTACGAACCGCGGACAGCAGGACTTTTGGTGCCCAACCGCACCGACGTACGCAGTCTGGAAGGTCACGACGTCGCGCGTCGGAAACACTGGCGACCCGATCAACTCGGGCTACTTCACGCTGCGGCTCACGCGTGGGAACCGTCCGTTGACAACGGAGCCGATTCCGTGGGACGCCGTCGCAGTTGCAGCTGACGAGACTGGGAGCCCAGCGCAGTCTAAAGTCTTTTGTACTGCGTGTGCGCTGTGTGCGGATCAGTGCCCGCTCTCGCGCCGCTCGACGTCCGGGTCGCTCCAGTCCAAGCTCAGCTACCTCAACTCGATCAACGGCGTCCAAGTCGTGCGCACACAGACTGCGACAGTCGGCGGTGGCTACACGTGGACGATCACGTTCATGGACGCCGGCGACGACTTCTTGCTCGAGCCAGAGAACCCGAACGCGCTCGCATGCAGCATTGGGAACCCAAACACGTGCACGCCTGGGACGTACACTGTCGCGGCCACGAAACTCACTGCTGGTGTCGCAAATCCGCCGTGCATTGGCACACAGACGATCCCATCGGTTGGTGCGCTGAACAAAGGACAGCTCTACTACGTCCGTGTGTTTGCGTACAACAAGATCGGCTTTAGCTTACCAGCACTCGCACCGAGCCCGCAAAAGCCAATGATCGTGCCGGGTCTCCCGACAGGCGTGACGCTCCAAGTCGTGAGCGCCACGGACTTGAAAGTGCTCTTCAGTCCGCCGGACGACGACGGCGGCGACACTGTTGTAGCGTACCAAGTCGAGTGGTCACTCGACAAGATGTTCACGAACCCACAGAGCGGCGTCGTGTCGCTCTTGGCCGGCGGGGCGCCGTACTACCGCGTCATCTCAGCACTCGTGAAAGGCACGTTCTACTACGTGCGCGTGAAAGCAGCCAACTCCCAGGGCTACGGGCCGTACCAAATCTCGTCGCCCGAGAGCCTGAACCCGCACACGACCCCGAGCGCGCCGTCGCAAGTCACGCTCGGGGTCACATCGTCGACGATGCTCACTGTGCAGTGGAACGTCCCGGACGACAACGGTGGCGACGCGATCACTGCGTACGTCGTGCAGTGGGACATCTCTGCGAGCTTTGACTCGTTCGGCGCCGATGCGACGAAGATCAAGATCTCTGACACGACCCAGCGCTCGTACACGGTCACGCTGCTGTCACCCGAGACTGTCTACTACGTCCGCGTCATGGCGATGAATGCAGGTGGCGTCGGGACACCGCAGACGTCGACCCCGGTCTCGCAGATCCCAGCAAACACGCGTCCAGGCAAGCCGCACACGCTCGCAGCTGCCGCGACTGCGACGACTGGCGAGCTCGCAGTGACGTGGCAGCTTCCACGCATTCCTGCACACTTGATTCCGTGCGCTGGCACGCAGCTCGTGTCGCAGAGCTGTCCGGTCTACGCGAGCTTTGACGTCGTCTTTGGCGGCTCCAACTTTGTTAGCTACATGGTCGAGTGGTCCGACAACAGCGACTTCACGGGCGTGAGTCGCGTGAGCGTCACGACGAACTCGGCGCTGCTCACGTCGCTCGACTCGGGCAAGCTCTACTACGTGCGCGTGCTAACGGAGAACAGCGAGAGACAGAAGAGCGACTTTTGCGCGCGCGCGAACTCGGGCGGCTACCTCTGCCCAGACAACTTGGTGCTCCTCGATGGCTCAGTCGTGACAGGCAGCTATGTGTCGGCGACACCAAAGTAGCTGGCATTCTTGACAGTCGAATACATGACGTTCCTGACAGACGAATACTTGGTATTACTGACATCATTGACAAACAATGAAATAGACAAAGATGTATATTTAACGTAGCATACAATCAGCACTGTCCAATTCTGGATTCACACACAAGGACAGCATCAAGAGTGTGTACTTATGAGTGGCAGCAGGCAACAGAGGACACTGTTGTCTAGCACCTGTGGCACTCTTACGTCAATGTCGGTCTCGTACGCATGCGTGAGGAGATCGCTCTCGCGCTCAGTCGTCGCAAAGGAGGGTCTGTTCGCCTCGTTCGAGCGAGCCGAACGAGCCGAACCCGAGCTTTGTGGTTGAAAATATCCTAAATATTGTATTGGCTTGAACATTACGGTACTCTCGTTTCTCGAGCCGAGCCTTCTTGGCTTCTGTAAGTGGATACTATTTTGCAGTCAACCAAGTGTACTTGAAGTAAGTATGCTAGTGCGCCACACAAGACAACAAGACAAGTCGACAGGACACGACTCGCATCGCCACGATGAGCCAGCGACGCGGTCGTGCGAAGGACAACGTCGCGGGCGAGCGCTACAACTCGAATGCGATCGACAACCCGCTGCTCGCGCAGCGCAATGCGCCGCAGGGCATGCCTGGGATGCCTGGCATGGGCGGCATGCCCGACATGCAGCAGATGATGGAGATGATGCAGAAGGGAGGCATGGGCGGCATGGGCGGGTTCCCGAACATGATGCCCGACCTCCCCCCGCCGCGTCCGAACGTGCTCTACCCGTACGGCCTCGCGCACGGCGCTACCATCGAGTCGTTCGTGACGTTCTACCCCAACTACATCAACGCGAACAAGACGGTGCAGGAAGGACGCCGCATTGTCAAAGAGCTCGCGTGCACAGACCCGATCGCAGACGAGATGTCCGAGGTCTGCGTCTACCTCAAGCTCCCGCACGCGCTCGAGGTGCGTTTGCTATTTGATTGGGCGTTGCACATGGGTGTGACGACTCGCGCGTTCCTGATCTGTCTGTCTATGCGTCATGACATCGCTGCTGTCATCATCGCTAGCCAAACAAGAAGTACCCGCGCGACTGGATGGTCGCTGGTCGCATTCGCGTGCGCCTCACGCGTCCCGACGGGTCGTTCGAGAACCCGGAGATCAAGTCGCGCAAAGAGCTGATGGTGAAGATGGCGGAGCTCATCCCAAAGCTCCAGTCGCGCAAAGTGCGGCTCGAGAAAGAAGCGGAAGCAGCGAAGCAAGCCGCGAGTGCGTCTGGCGCTGGCACAGCTGCGACGGCCGCTGCGAGTAGCAAGAAGAAGGGGAAGAAGAAGGGCCGCAGATAAGCGCGTGCTGAGAGCATGTGCGCATCTCGCGCGACGATGCCAACGACTCGAGTGGGATCCGCAAGACGGAGCGAGAGCTGAGCAAGAGCGTGCTTGGACGATGGAGAGACGCGTTTCTGTTGCGACTGCAGTGTCCCCAGCAGCGCCTTTGGGCACTAGTGTAGAGAGCGAGCAAGAGCGAAACGATGGACCGACTGCCACTGGTACTGACTGTGTGCACGACACTTGCGCGTCGTCCACAATGGATCGACACTCGTTCATGTGGTCGAGCTCACTCACTCACTCACTCGCTCACTCTCTCTCACTCTCGGAGCAAAGTGCGTTCTGGCTACTGCTGGGTGGCTGCACCGCTTGGCGGACCGCGTCCACGGCCGCGACCACGACCTCGTCCAGGCGCAACGGGACGCGAGAACTCGCGCGTCTTGAGCTCGTCGTCAGTCTTTGGCGGCGCGAGCTCGGCGCGAATGTCCTCTGCAGCATGCGCAGGTGCGTTGATCTCGACCTGGTCGCATCAACACGCAAGCAAGTGCCGGGTCAGTCAGCGAGGCACTAGGGCGAGCAAACGCACGCGCAGCGATCTCCTCGAAGAAGGAGACGTACGGTCTTGTCAAACTCGAGTCCGAGCTCGGACGCCGCTGCGAGCACAGTTGCCTTGCACGTCGAGTAGACCATCTTCTGGCGCACGGGCGACTCTTCTGGGCACACGTACAAGAAGACTGTGGGGCAGCAAACGCATCGAAAGCGTCAGCAAGACGTCGGTCTCACTGGGAACGACCGCCCACGACGCAGTAGCAGAAGCACAAAGCTGCTGAGACGCACCGAGTGCGGACTTGGTCGCTGCAAGCGCGCCACGGTAGCGGTACGCGACAAAGCTCGGCGCTTTGTGGTCGATCGCACTGTGGACGTCCACGAGGTCCACTGTCTCGAGACTCTTGACAACGTCCACGCTCTCGTCGTCCGTGTTGAGTTTCTACGCAGACGACCCAGTCGCATCGGCGTCAGTATCGCTCCTAGCCATGCCACCCAGGCCACCGACACCGAGACAATGACAGTATACATGCCAAGCCTACCATGGCGATCCAGTCGAACTGGTTGTCTTTGAAGAGCGCGAGCTTCTCGCGCACGTTCTGCGAGATCGCGAACGGGATGACGCCCATCGCAGTCGACTTGACGTTCGTGTCGCGCTCGAGCAGAGACGTCTCTTTGAGCAGACGCTCAGTCTCGGACAGCGGTGCGTCCGCTGCGTGCTTCTTCTTTGCGTCCTGGAACGCTTCGAGCGTCACTTCGCTCTGTCACCAGCACGAGCAATCGCAGCAGCGAATCAGCCCCATCCGAGCGTGAGAGTCCTTGCTCCGTCGCGCTGAGCGAGCAAGAGGCGCCGTGGCTCTACCAGACAAACACACTGGGCCGTACCGTCTCGGTCGCATGGAACTCGCCGACAAAGTAGTTCATGCCGAGCTGCTTCTTGAGCGACTCGCGCGACGACGAATAGAGCATCTTGTCGCGCACGCTCACGCCCTCCGGCACGAACGCAAGCAATACCCATCGCAACGCGGCGACGTGCACGTCGAGGCAAAAGAGCACAAACGCTGCGCGCTCTGGCTCGAGCTGCGTCGCTGCGACCTCGGCTGCGTCCTGACGCACATTTGCACTCGCTGCGCCGACGCCTGCGAGCACGAACGCCTCGCCCTCGATCGCAGCTTTGACAAAGCGCACGCGGCCGCTCTGCGCGTCTGCGAATGCGCGCTCGAGCTCGTCGCTCAGCAGCAGGTTCGCGCGCGCCATTCTCGCTGATGTCGTTTGATGCCGCTTGAAATTTCGGATTTCATATTTTCCTACAACCGCACGCCTCAATCACCCTCATTCCCACATTCCTCACCATGTCGACGACTATGCGCGAGCAGGTGCTGGCGACTGAGTGTTGGTGGTAGTGTTGCTGCCAAGCATCTCAGGATCGCACATGGCTACTCGGCAACCTACACGAGCGCTCGGTTTGCTACACTCATCGTCTTCGAGCAAGCGGTGCACTTGGTGCTCGCGCACGGGTGCTCGACGACACGCATGTCGAATGTCTTCACCGTCGGCTCAAATGCGCTGGCACAGCGCGTCAAGCGCAGGAAGAAGGACAAGCGCGACTGCAACAACGACACGCACGCACGTGTGATCCACAAGAAGTGCTGTGTCGACAAAACCAACTGACGCTCGCCGTCGCGGTCGGCTCGTACATTGGGCTGCCGAGTGCTACTTGCGATGAGCATGCGCTCGCGTTTGTCCGATCACTCCACTTCATTGCTGCATCCTCGTGCGAGTCCTCCTCTCGAGCCCTTCGCACCACTCATGTGTACGCACTGCAGTCACTGCTCCAGCACCGACTGCTTATATAGCTACGGTCGCTCTCATGGTCTCCTCGTTGTCGCCAAAGTCGCAGCAGCGCTCAGTCGCCTACGCCGCCTCAAAGAACTAAGAGCAACGACACCACCCACCGCATCGCTCGGTGTGTAAGCCACGGCTGCGTGAAACGACGCCACCATCACACAACACCGACAGACGCAATGGCGCACCTTGTCGTCGGCGTACGCAAGCTCGAGACCGTGCAGCGTGCCCGAGACGAGTCGGTCGAGCAGCGTCTTGTTCCCGCGCAAGCCAAACGTGATCTTCCGCGCGTGCTTCATGTAGTCCTCGTTGCTCTCTTTGTAGCGATCGAACACATGCTCCTGCGCAGAACACACATCAGTCAGCACCGGATGCCAGTGTCCGGCAGCTCACCATATCCAGCACCGTAGTGCATGCGTCGACGCGACTAACCTCGATCTCGTTCGCAAGCTTCGCGTTGCTCGGGCCGCTCGACTCGAGCACATTGCTCAGCATCGCAACGAACGCTTGGCGGTTCGCATCGAGACTCGCGTCGGCTTTCATGCCGTCACCTGGCGAGCTCGAGCCAGCAGCAGGAGTAGCAGCAGCTGTGGCGTTCGGCGAGCCGAGCGCATTGCTGCTCGCACCTTCTGGCTTTGCTTCTGTAGCAGCATCGTCGGTCTTGCTGGTCTCAGCTGCTGCACCTACGTCTGTCTTCTCAGCTGCTGCACTGCTCGCTGCACTCGAGGCTGTGCTGGGAGTCTTCGCCTCAGTCACCTCCGTCCCGTTCGTCGCAGGCTTCGACACTGCCGCTTCATTCGACTCGCTCTGTGCTGGCGCGCTCTGCTCCACTGCGTCGCTCTTCTTCTCGCTCGACCCGCCACTCTCTGCCGCTGCTACTGTCGCTTTCTTCGACGCGCTCTTGCTGCTTACAGTCTCACTGGCAGCAGCAGCGGCGGCTGCTGCCTTTGCGCTCGCTTTCGCAGCGCTCTCAGCACTTCCGTCTGTGTCATGCTCGATGATGTTCATCATGTGCTTGCGCAGCGCACTTGTCGTCTGCGCGACCGTCGGGTTCGAGCTCTTGCGCAGCTTCGTAATCATCTTGGCGAGTCCAGAGCGCTCGACGTCCGTGCGGTACACGACCTTCTCGTCAAAGAGCTGGTTCAGCATTTGGATCACTCGGTCGTTGTTCTTCGCGGACTCGTTCGCGTGGCACTGCGTGAGCTTGCTCACAAACGTCGTGAGGTCGCCGACAGTGTACGCGACCTTGTCTTGCTGCGTCTTGTCCTTCGACGCGCCGGGGAGCTTCTTCTTCGCAGCCTCTTCGGTCATCTCGCGAATGTCCGCGGACTTGACCGACTTGCGCGGCACGACGAGCTCAATCTCTTTCTTCCGCTTCGTGTCGATCTCGTCGGCCGACAGCTTCCCAATCGCTTTGCTCGCGCTGCTCCCGCCTTTCTTGCTCCCGCCACTCGCCTTCGCCTTTGCATCGCTGTCGTCTGCGCCGACTTTCTTCTTCGACGGCGTCTTGCGACTCGCAATCTTCGCTTTGATCTCCTCTTTGCTCAGCGAGTGCGCCGGCGGCTCCTCCTCTTGGCTCTCTTGCGACGGCTCGTCCGTGTCGTTGGCGCCTGCTGGCGTTGCCGCATCGGCGCTACCGTCAGCGCTGCTGTCGTCGCTCTTCTTCTTTGACTTGCGCTCTGCTGGCGTCTTTGCGCTCTTGCTCTTCGCTTTGCTCGTCGGCGTGCGCGCTTTGCGCTTCTCAGCCGCTGCGCTGTCGTCGCGTGCAGCTTTCGGCGCTTTCACAATCGGCTTGAGCAGTCCGTTCACGCGCTCGTCAATCGGCAGCAGCACCTCTTTGTCGGCTTCTACGATCGCTTCCAGCAGCTTCTCGCGGCGCTTTGGCGCTTTCGAGTCTTTCACTGGGAACCCGGTGCGGTAGTCGTTCTTCGTGTCGTTCCACGCTTCGATGTTCTTGAACAGCGTCGGCGCGCTGCCGAGCCGTTCACAGACATACACACAAACAAAGCGAGAGAGAGAGAGCGTTGTGATGTGAGCAACACGGTCGACACCAAGCGACGCAGTGTCAGTCAAACACACGCTGCAGCGCCTCTCGTACAAGTTTTTGGTCGAGTAGAAGTACACGAGGTACTTCGTCTCAAGGTCCTTGAGCGCAGTGGCTTGGAACTTCGCAGGCAAGTGGCGCGGATCGGTGATCAGCGCTGGCCAGTACGGGTACCCGACCATCTTGGCCCAGACAATGCTACCAAACCTATCACAGAGAGAGAGAGAAAGAGTGCAGCACGTACAGCAGTCAGTCATGGGCTGCAATGTGGGGCTCGCTGCACGCAAGACACCACCGCATCGTCCACTAGGACGTACTTGTCTTTCACTTCAGGCGCGAGAGCGTCGACGCGCTTGAGCAGCTCTTGCTCCAGTTCGTCCTCCGAGTCGGTCTCCGACTCGACCTCCTCTTTCACCACTTTCTTCTTGCGCGCAGGGCTCTTCTTCTCGCGCGGCGCCTTCGTTGGCTTCGCGCGCTTCTTCGGCTGCCGCTCTGGCTCCGACTCGGTCTCGTCGTTCGCGTCGTCCGCAGCTGCAGGTGCACTCGCGTCTGCGCCGTCCTTTGGCTTCTTGCTCGACGGCGTCTTGCGCTTCTTCGGCTTCTCCGTCGCATCCGTAGCAGCAGCGTCGGCACGAGCAGCACTGCTCGCACCCGTAGCAGCCTCGGCCGTGCCTGCTGCTGGTTCGCTCGTGGTAGTCTTTGCATCACCAGCAGCAGCCTCTGCCTCAACTGGTGCCTCCTCCTCGCCTTTCGTCACGACACGACCGCGCTTCTTTGGCGGCAGGGACGCGTCTGCTCCTTCTGGCTTGCTTGCGACGCTGAGAGCCTTCGCGTCGTCGCTCTCCTTGTCGCCGCCAGCGTTCTCTTGCGAGGGCTTGCGACTGCGCTTCTTCGCACTCGGCGACTTGGCATCGTTGCCTCCCTGTCCTTTCGTCGCCGGCTCGCTCTTTCCTGCGCTCACCGAGGCGTCATTCGCAGCAGCCGTATCTTTCGCGGCAGCAGCAGCTTCGCCACCCGAGTGCTCGCTCGATCCCGCCGCATCGTGCGTCGCTGCAGGCGTGCTGTCTGGCGCAGCGGCAGGTGGCGCGTCCGTGGCGTCGCCGCTGTTGCTCATGCTGTCTGTCTGTCTGTCTGTCTGGCCAATCGATGCCCCGCTTCCGTCCCGTTCGCACGCGCACACGCGTCGTCCACGAACTCGAACTCGATCGATCGCACGTTCTCGTGAGCGCAGTCGAATGGAAATGGCGTCGAGCCGACGGACCTACAGAAACGACTACGAGATCGGATCATGCTGTTCAAAAGGCTTTGATGACTCCCTCTCGAAAGTGATCGATTCGAGGTGCGTATTTTACTTCCACTTGCACTGTACGACTTTTACTTCGTTTGAGAGAGTTGCATACTTATACGGATGTTGTGCGTATTTTACTTGCAATTTCACTGTACTCTTGCTCACTCGCACAACCTCGTCGAGCACATCGAGCACCTTCAGTGTACTAACTGGATGTGTGCCACCGCAGCAGCTCGGGCGCTGGAGATCGGCTCTAGAGTGTTCGGCGTATCAATCTACGCCTTGCCCTGGCGATCTGGTGAGGCTAGTGGGCGCACTTGCACTCGCTGAATACTCGCTCGGGCACCAACGAGAGTGGCGCTGATGGTGAAGACACCGTGGATGGCGTCCTCACATCCGAGCGGCGCATCGAATGGCAGTCGTCAAGGCTGATGGCATTCCTCCAACGAGCGGGGCAACACTTGCGTGAAAGGCGGTCGCCAGACGATCCATTCACGTTCGCGAGCAGCAAGTGGTTCACCGCCTCGACGCTTCGTGGTGCCCTATCACCTGCACTGCTGCGACTGCTGCAGCTGCAGCAGCAGCGGCGGCGGCTGCAACTGACGTCGTTGCTGGTGGAGCTGGTGGCAGTGCGTGCACTGCGTCGCTGTATGGATCGAGAACACGCAGGACTTTGTCGAGGCTCGAGACTAGGACATCTGCTTCGGCTGCCACCTCGTCGAGTGCTTCAGCGCCTCCAAACACGCCGACAGCGAGGGCGACGCCAGCAGTGCGTGCTAGCCCCATGTCTGCAACAGTGTCGCCGACCTGTGCACAGTGAACACACACATCGCATCTGTCAGTCTGAGCCACTGAACCCTGGACACCCAGCCATCTCTCCACTCGCGATCACTGATCATACCATCACAGTGCGCTGCGCACGCACGCCAAGGCGGTTGCAAAGCGCCGTGATCTTGTCACGCGCAGGTACTGTAGCAGCAACCTCGCCGCTGTCGTCGCCACACGCGATGTCATCAACGAGCGACGCAACTTGGAGATGGTCGAGCGTCGCTTGCACGCTCGCGCGGCTGTCCGTCGTGCAGATCGCGATCTTGATGCCCAGTTGCTTGATCTGATGGAACAAACGGGCAATGTCGGCTCGCGGGTGGCACATCATAACCGGGTCGGGGAGGTCCCAGCAGTCCGTCATGACACTCTGCGCTGCGGAAAGCGCCATGCCACTCGCAATCAGCGCATCGAGCGCAACGTGCTCGAGTTCGCGCTTGGGTATGGTCGAGAGCGCACCGAGGCGCGTGGCCAACCGGCGCATCCAGTCGTATCCCATCGCGCGGAAGAACGCATCGCGCAGCGGCACGAGCGCTCGTGTTTCGAGCTTCCACACCTGCACTTCGATCCACCCGCCCCACATAGCGTGGAAGTCGAGAAGCGTGCCATCCTTGTTGAAGACCACGAGCTCTGGTCTGCTGTGGCTCGGCTGGTGGGAAAGCGCGTCGGGCAGCTCGGACGCAGCAGTCGAGGCGCTGGAACGTTTCGAACGCGCTGAGCCACTACCTCGAGCGCGAGGCTGGCAGTCACGAATTGTGTTGCTTTCGCTTGAGCACTCGTCAGTCCAAGCTTTCGGTGCACCAATGCGACCGGTCACTGCGCGAGATCGTATGGTCTGAATGAGCGAGAGCGCGAGGTCAACGCGCTCTACCGACGGCAGAGCCGCGCGCTTCTTCGTCGGCATCACTATGCCCACAGGAGGCTGCGTTGTCGCTTGCGGCGTTGGCGGACGGGTCAGTACAGCAGTTGTTTGGCGCGCGCTTTGTGTCGTTGATGCCGCTGCGCGACGTGGGTCAGAGTCTGTCACTGGCGCTCGAGCCTGAGTCTTAGCGACCTGCGCCGTAGACGAAGCGCTGTCACTGCTGGTCGCGAGAGAGCTCACTGATCGCGCTGTCTTAGCAGACGCCTTGGTCGTCTTTTGCTTCTTCACTGGAGCTCTTGCAGTCGAGCCCATCTACGACAGAGTGGTAGGAGGTGCACACGCAGCAACCGTAAGCGACGCACTTGATCCACACGACAAGACGGAGCGAAGACGAGTGCACGCGAGACGCACATCGTCGATCAAGACGTAGGTGAGGTGTCCACGAACAGCGCGCGCAGTCGTCACAGCGTGTGGGTTCGGGCTGCACTGGAGGTCAGTGAGCACTCGTCGAAGACCAGAGCGCTCATAGTCGGACAGGTAGAGCGTTTTCTAGCGCATGCACGCACACATTGACAAGACGTCCGTGCATGATGTGAGCGAGCGATATCGTTTGCAAGGCACTTGCGTGAAGAAGCAGGACGCACCACGTTGTAGAGCTCGCTGAGCAGCCGCATCAGGCTCCAGTCGTCCTTTGCCGACTCTGTTGGGATCAAGTTCCGGACCTTCGAGGCAAACGCAGCGAGCGATCCGACCGAGTACACGATCTTGTCTGGGTTCGAGGCATCGCGCTTCGCTGGCACAGGCTCTGCTGCGGCTGGTGGCACAGCTCGTTTGATCCCAGTGGCTGGAGTGGACGACGCAGCAGACGCTTGCGACGCGACGTTGCTGGCGGCTTGAGATGCAGCAAACGGTGCAGACGCTGCTAGTCGAACTGAGTGGGACGTTGAGCCAGGTGATGCACTTGCTGCCGCAATCACGACTGATAGAGCAGACGGTGGCACAGAGCCCGTGTCGAGTTGAGAAGCTGAGTTTGCTTGAGCAGATGACGGAGCTGAAGCTTCAAGCGTCGGTGTTGGAGTGATGATTGGCTCAGGTACTAGCACTGGCGTCGCGTGAGTTCGATCCACACTTGCAAGGGTGTGCACCGTCGGCGCCGAAGTGCGCTGTGGTTCCGGAGCGATCGGTGCAGTGGCCACATCTGTGGGTGTGTCTGGTCGTTCCTTATCCTGTGAGGCGCGCTCCGGAGCAATCGACGAGACCTTGGTGCTTCGTGTCCTTGAGGATGTCTTGGTGCCTTGACGTTCACTGACTTCAGTACTTGGACTAGTGCTGATGCGTGCAGGCGGAGCTGGCGCTGCTGCTTTGGGGATCTTTGGTGCTGTCTCACTCTCACCACCAGTGTCGTCGCCGTTCTCCATTGCCTTTGCTGGCGCTGGAACGAGAGAATCCTGCTGTCGCAACACACTGCGCATCAGTCTCTCGGCATGATCAAGCCGAACAAAGACAGCAGACAGTAGTAGGGTAGTAGTAGTAGTAGTAGCCCACACAAACCTTGATGAGCCAGCTAATGCGCTCGAGCGGCAGAAGACTCTGTTCGCTCTGTCTCGCATAATCAGCCCACACAGAGGAGTCACAGGAAGCGCGAGTGAGTGTCAGCAGCTCACACAGTCGTATCCAAGAGAGAGAGAGAGAGCTCCTCGCTGTCAAGCGTACATCTGCTTCGACCAGCGCCAATGCGAGCTGGGCTTTTCGGGTCGGAGCGCGCAAGTCGCGCTTTGGGAAGCCGTCGCGGTACGGATACGTCCTGTCGTCCCATGGACACACTTTGTTGTACCGAAGTGGTGCACTGCTCGACGTTGGAGTTGGGGCATCGGCGAATGGAGCAATGAAGCATAGGAGTGTCAGAGGCGCAGCACACGAAAGTCTTCACCACTCTGGTCAAAACATGCACACACACACAAAGGCAAGGACGCAGTGCGTACAAGTCGTGCGAGCCGTAGAAGTACACCCAGAACTTGGTCCCGATCGTCGTAAGCGCGATGGTTTGCATGTCTGGCGGCAAGAGGCGCGGATCCATGATGAGACCTGGCCAGAACGGATAGCCTACGAGAGACGCGCGCCACGACATCGTCGAGGTAGCCACAAGTGAGTTCGTCGGATGATCGCTGGCGACGCATAGTCACAGCAGCACGCACCGTGGAGCTTCACCCACACAATCTCGCCGAATCTGAGAAGCACATGCACACATGTGTGCACATCAGAATGGATGGACGATCGGCATGTGGATCTGTGATCATGCGCAGTCGCAGCTCAGCAACAGCCAGCACAGCACACGTGGCATTGCAAGATACCTGCTCTGGATACCTAGCGGCAGCGCCTTGACCTTCTTCTCGACAGTTGCTGTGATTGACTTTGGGGACACTGGGGCATCCGGTTCGGATGGTTGCATTGCCTCAGGCTGTTGCTTCGCGCCTGGTGTCGCATTCGCACCACACGTGAGCATCGCCAGAGTGAGTCGGGGCATGGTTGCCTAGAGCTCATGCAGCGCTGGCGGCGTACGTACTAGCGCGTGCTTTCGCTTGTTTGCGCTCGCGCTGGACTCGCTCACTTGCTTCTCGCGCGTCGTCCTTGACGTCACTCTGCTGCGCGCTGCCATGCACTCGCGATCGCAATGTGCGGGATCCCGGTTCAACAGCGTCGAGTGCCTTTGAGCTTGTGCTGGCTGCAGTCGCATCAGGCTGCATCGCGCCGCCTGCTCCGACTCCTGCGCGTGCGCTCCTCCGAGAGCTCCCGCGAGTGCGGACAACGTCGCGCGTCATTCGCTCGCTCTTGGAAGTTGCTGCGCTTTCAACGTTTTGTGGATTTAAGAATGCGACTCTCACATACATTTGCGACGTGTTTTTCCTCACATTTCCGACTCCATTCCTCGCATTTCGAGGAAAAGCGTCAGCGACCTGCGCGACGACCGCTCTGCCACGATAACACCAGTGTGCTTGCTTGCTGCACGTCGTCTTGCCCATGCAAGCACGTCACACAATGCTCTTCATACAAATCATCATGAAAGAGAGAGAGAGAGAGAGTGGGGATGTGTTGAATGCCGACACGGTCGGTCGTAGTGCTTACATTAACCAGGTGCCATCGCTTAACACCGTCGTCTATTCCATGCGAGCTGACCTACACGCGCGCGCACTCAACGTTGCAACAAGTGCTGGAAGAACACACGTTGGCTGAATCATCTGGCTTGGCTCGAGAGCAAGCGAACGCTTACTCCCAGTTGCTCGCACCGGCGGCCGGAGCGTCCCAGTTGGTGGCGGCAGCGGCGTCACCCGACCACTCCGCGGCAGGCGCGGCGCTCGTGGTGGCAGTCCACTCCACAGCCGCCTCGGCGGTGTAGAGCGCCGGCTCTGGCTGCGCCTCGGCGGCGGCGTCGCCCCAGCCAGCACGGGTCTGGGCCTCCTCGGCCGCACCCGACTGCGCCTCCTCGGCCTTCTTGAGTTCCTCCGGGTCACGGTAGAGGAAGAGGTCGACAGCGACGTCCCACGGGAGCGCGCGCGAGATCGTACCGCGCAGGCGGAGCACCTCACGGGCGAGGAGCCAGTAGAGCAGACCGATCGAGAGCTTGCCCTTGTTGTTCGCCGGGATGGCGACGTCGACGTACTGGAGCGGCGAGTCCGAGTCGCAGAACGCGATCACCGGGACGTTCACGAACGACGACTCACGCACGGCCTGCGAGTCGGTGCGCGGGTCCGTGATGATGAGCAGGCGCGGCTCGCGGAACTGCTTCGTGATCTGGTTCGTGAACGTACCAGGCGTGAAGCGGCCGGCAATCGAGGCCGAGCCCGTGTACTGCGCAAACTTGAGCACCGCACGCTGGCCGTACGGGCGCGCCGAGATCGCAATCACGTCCGACGGGTTCTCAATCGCAACGATCACACGCGCAGCGAGCATGAGCTTCTCCCACGTCTTGCCGATGTTGATGATGTTGATACCGTCGTTGCGGCGGCGCCAGATGTAGTCGGCCATCTTCGAGTCCGCATTGCGCGTGCCGATGTGCACCTGCGCCGCAAGCATCATCTTGATGTCCTCCTCACGTTGAGTAGCCATGGTGTCGATGTTATTCCTTCTTCCAAAGAGCGATGAATAGTGATCATCTCTTCGCGCGCTCCTGCGCCGCGCGCAGTTCCACAACTCGCGTCCGCCACCTCGTGTCCAGCGCGCAACGCGAACCAATCGATCGAGTGGCGGTACACTGTACCACCGCGCTGTATTCCAGCATGTTCCAGTACAAGTTGCCGTTTCAGAGTGATGGTCGCACTCGATGGTGCCAAGCGTCACTCGAACGCTCGAGACGAGCCGACATGCATGTGCGAGCTTGGTCGCACAAGCATGCGCAGCACCCGCAATGCTCGCTGCAGGCGTGCAGTGCACTACGCGCGAGAAAGCGCCGGCATCGACCCCAAGCACGCAAAACCACACTCATTCGTCCACTTCGCAGCCGCAGCACATCTGCAGACGACGACGACGATAGCCGCGCGCATCCAGCAGCATCGCGATGCATCAGCAACACACAAGCAACGACAACAGCAGCAGCATTGGTGACGCAAAACATCGCTGCGACTCCCGCACGGCCGACGCAATTGCAGTGGTCGCAGCAGAGAACGCGGCACGCCTGCAGCAGCTCTGGCGCGAGCTTGGCGTCGCAGAGAACGACCGAGCGCGCGAAGAAGACACGCTGCTGCGCGACATCACCAGCACTTGTAAGCGGAAGGTGCAGTTTTACCAAGACGAGCTCGAGTTGTCGTCGAAGCGCATTGCAATGCTGCGGCGCGAAATCGCACACATTCGCTGGCTCTTCCGAGACAGCGCGCCGCACGAGGTACAGAACGCAGTCGCATGCGCTTCGGCCTTGGTGTTGCCACGGGACTAACTCATGCGTACGCTTGATGAAGTTTGAAACCGAGCAAGCTTCGTCTGTGCGTGACGAACTCGCGTCGCTCGAAGTCACGTTCAAGTGTCTCGACCAGGTACATTTGTGGTTGCGTGACTGAGCATGCGATTGCCACGAGACGCAAGTCGTCGCACACTCAGCATGTCTTGCCTTTTCTTGTGTGGTACAGATCCGTGGGACTCGAGCAGCGCACCTAGCGTTCCTGAACACCGAGCTGGCAAAGCTCTTGACACGCGCAGGTGAAGATCCTCCAGTGAGTGTGGGCATCGCCTGGTTCATTTGCGCGTACGATGCTGTGGTGCCACACTGACGATGGCTCGTGTTGACGCAGCTCGTCGATCGAGATGTTGAAGAAAATCTAAGCGAAGCCAAACTCCGAAGTGTCCAAGCGCACATCGACCAGCTGCGTCCCATCGTGGTGCGAGCACGAGTCTACCTGCTGTGCTTCAGTGTTGTCAACGTGACTGACTGACAGACTGACTGACTGACTGGTTGTATGTGGTGGTGCAGGAGGAGCTGGCACAGGGGACGCTCGGAGCTGTGATGCAGTGCGTCGAGATCATCTTGGCGCTCGAAATGAATGAGTTCTCCGAGTTCGACCAGACGTTGCTCAACTTTTGCGGAGTACGTTGTATGCGTCTTATGTGTGCGTGTGCGTGCATCGAGCAGATCAAGGTCAATGACACGAGCGGACTCGCTTACAGGACTCGAAAGTCACGCTTCGGTTCTCGAGAAAAGTATCAGCGCGTCTGCGCGAGCTCCGGGCCGCGTTCGACGAGGCAAAAGCGCTGTGCAAGGTGCGAAACGCATTGCCGCGTGCGTATCTAGCAGGTGAATGTCGCTTCACACGATGGTGGCGTCGACGTGCAGTTGATTGAAAAGCGCGAAGAGATCATTACGGAGCGGCAAGCGTACAACCAAGCGACGACCGACTCGCTGCGGCTCACAAGTCGCACAGGAGAAGCTGGGAGGTGCGTTGAAGCGCCAAGTCTCACCACGTCTGTGACTTGCTTTGTCGCGAGTATGTCAGCTTTGACAGCAGTCGTTTGCTTGCCTATCCAGACTCCTTCGCGAAGAACGGCTGCGCAAGAAGATCGACCGAGACCTGCCAAAGGTGACCGCGTACTTGGCGAAACACATCGCGGCGTGGGAGCACAAGCACAACATCGAGTTTATCTGGAAAGGTAGTGAGTTGCTGATTGCGACGGTAGAGATTAGGACGAACGAGCGCCTGAGTACAACCTCACGCTGGCGTGTATGCCAGCATCGCAGGTCGCGCGTACTTGACCCACATGCGCGCAGTCGACAGCGAGTACGAGGCGACGCACCGCTCGACGAAAGCCGAGAAAGAGCGCGAGAAGCAGTCGCGTCTTCATCATCTGCACCGGTCTTCGTCCTCGAGTGTTGCAAACCGAGACGAGAGCACGAAGCCGCCAACTCGGCTCCAGGTATGACTGTACGGTTGAGCCAGATCGAAGCGATGACCACAAGTGCAAGTGTGAGGTTGACGTGTGTCGCGCTGTGTATGTGTTTGTTAGCGCCGGAACTCGATCGCGAGCGAAGCGACTCCAAGTGGCGAGCCAGGCTCGAAGATGTGCCCGCCAGCGACTCCGACTGCGAATCGCCGTCGCAGACGCTCGGTGCACGACAACGCCGTCGCATCGATCCGCGACTTGACGCTCGCTTAGCGACAGAGCGCCATCGCATCGTGTCGCATCGCTGCAGGCACGTTCGCACGAGAGTGCAGACCCACTCCTCGCATGCCAGTCAGTCGGTAGTAGAGGCGGAAGCTCGAGAGTCAAGTTTAGTGCCCAGACACTACAGTCGTGAAATTTCGTGAATCGAGACTGTCGGTAGCCAATCGCAGCTCGCAGCGAAATGAAAATTTAGCTTTTGAGTTGCTCGAAATTGTGGTGACAGATTGAGAGCAAGACGAGCAAGCAAAAAGCAAGCAACAACCACGATCAAGAGACGACGACGACGATGGCGCCGCGCGGGAAGCGAAAGCGCGAGAACGGAGGCGCGAACGGCGCGGCGGTGAGCGCGGGCGCCACCGTGTGCGACGAGACTCGCATCGTGGATCCATACGCGCTGGCCATGCACGCGTGCAAGCTGGCGGATCACCACCGCAAGAAGAGCAAGACCTCGGTCGTTGTCGCGAATTGCGCCGAGAACCCAAACTGTCTGTTTGGACTGGGCGAGCACCAAGAGGTGCGCTACTGGGTGCACGCAAGTCTGCGCACCTGCTACACGAGGAACCAACTTTCGTGCTCACGTGTGCAAGTGGTCTCCGCTCTCTCTCTCTCTCTCTTTTGCTCAGGGCATCTGGATGAAGAAGAAGCTCGTGCAACGGCTATTGGGCGACGACCCTCGCGACCAGATGCGCGCAGCGTACCCGAGCTCGTCAGACGCCTCGACACCGACGTCGCGACGCAAAAACAGCGCATCACTGAGTCAGACGAGTGATAGCAGCAGTACCAGCGCAGCGCCATCAGCAGCAGCACAGAGCTTCCTCCCGTGCGGTCTCCGCAACTTGGGAGCGACGTGCTACTTGAATAGCATGCTTCAGACGCTGTTCACGAACGTGCAGTTCCGCCAAGCCGTGTACGAGTGGGAGCCAAAGCAGCAGTCGAGTGCGAGCGACCAGTTGGCGCTGCAGATGCGCGCGCTGCAGAAGCTCTTTGGCTTGATGCAGCTCGGGAAGAAGGCGATCTACGACCCGAACGAGTTTGCCTCGACGCTCTCGCTCAACAGCGTACTGCAGCAGGACGTGCAGGTTCGGTCTGCTCGAGTGCCGGCGAGATGGCAGGATGCAGCGTGCTGGAGGAAGAGCAGTGACACCAACCGATGCTCTGTGACTGTGTGTCTCGGTGCTGCAGGAGTTCAGCAAGCTGCTGCTCACGCACTTGCGCATGATCTTCTCGCAGTCGCGCATTGCCGGTCACTGGGACCTCGTCGACCGCATTTTCCAGGGCCAGATGAGCTACGTGACCAAGTGTCTGCGCTGCAAGACGCGGTCTGAGCGACCGTCGTCGTACTACGAGATTGTACGTCCGTCCACGCGCTTGCTTGGCTCGGCTGATAGCCACCGACTCCCTCACTCGTCTATCCATGTATGCATCGACACCTCTGCTACGCAGTCGCTCAACATCAAAGGCCACAAGACTGTGCAAGCGTGTCTCGAGTCGTACTTGTCCGCCGAGGTGCTCGACGGCGAGAACAAGTACTTTTGCGACCACTGCGACTCGAAAGAGCGCGCCGAGCGCTGCATTGAGCTCGATCCGAGACGTCTCCCACAAACGATCACACTCCAGCTCATGCGCTTTGTCTACGACGCGCAAGCGGGGCGGAAGAAGAAGCTGATGGTGCGTCTGGAGTCGATGTGTGACCGACTCTGTTGGTGGCCGTGGCAACGAGCGCAATGTGTGATGCTGCCAACAACGGCTGACGTACGTACTTGCATTGCGTGTAGGACGTGATCGAAGTGAACGAGACGCTCAACATGACAGATCTGCTGCGCCGCAGCGGGCTCGTCGACGCATTCTCCGACTCAAAAGACGCAGTCTACCGCCTCTCTGGCTACTTGAACCACCGTGGCAAGACTACGCACGCAGGGCACTACACAGCGTCGGTCGCGTACCCCAAGCCAGACGACCCATCGAGCGTCGACTGGTTTGAGTTTGACGACAGTGTCGTGAACAACATGACGTCGATTGTTGACACTGAAGGCTCTAAGGAGCGCCATGGGAAGATCCTGCGGTCACGCGACGCGTACATGCTGCTGTACGTGCGTGTCGAAGACGCGGATGACAGCACAACGGCTGACCAGTCGCTCGGTGTGCGTCCGGCAAGCGACTGTCTCGACGAGATCACGACACTGAATGCGGTGTTTGAGGCCGACGTGAGCGAGTACGTTGCGAAAGCGGAGGCACTGGAAGCGCGGATTCAGTCGCGTCTCGACGCGTACCGCCAGTTCTTTGAGTCCGAGCAGCCAGCGCCAACGCCAGATGCGGAAGAGTTCTACTGGGTCGACACGAGCTGGCTTCGGTCATGGATCGTTGGCGAAGAGACGCAGCCGCAGACGCTCGCGTGTGTCGTCGATGCCAAGCGAGAGACTGACGCAGCGCACGAGAGCCCACGCGCGAACGGGGCACGCAGCGACAGTGCACTTAGTACAGATCGTGGCATAGATTCCAAGACGCCGCTTC
Organism: Globisporangium parvum; assembly: GCA_023333885.1. Classification (NCBI taxonomy): domain Eukaryota; phylum Oomycota; class Peronosporomycetes; order Pythiales; family Pythiaceae; genus Globisporangium; species Globisporangium parvum. Next base: position 51,132 of record JAASFT010000016.1, read on the forward strand.
AAGACGCTACCGCTGCGCACGATGCTCGCGTCGACTCGAAACTGGACGTGCAGTGCGGTTCGCTCACGCTGCGAGCCGATGGCTGTGACGCCGACATTCCGTTCTCCAAGCCGCTCGACATGGTGCGCTTCTGCTGCATCCACAGCCTCGAAGCGAACAAGATGCGCGCGAAGAAGCCTGGCTTCAAAGCCTCGAGCTTCGCGCCCGAGAACGTGAACAAGCTCAAGCGCGTGTCAGCGCGTCTGTTTGAGCACTTGCGCGGCACGTGCGGGATCGCGAGCAGCGCGCTGCTCTCGCCAGCAACTGAGAGTCGCCGGAGTCGCCGCACAAGCGACCCGAGCGACGCTGGCGTTGTGTTTGACGCGTCGTCGTTCCGCTGTCGCGAGTGCGAGGCCGAGTTCTGCAACAAGCTCCTCGACGACGCCGAGCTGCTGCGCCAGATCGAGCTCGAGATGCAGTTGCTGAAGACGCCGTCGCAGCCAGATGACCCGAACCCGTTCCTCATGAGCCGCGCCTGGATCGCGAGCTACAAGACGCACTTGCAGGAGCTCCAGAAGACGATTCTGCACAAGCCGTCGAAGAAAGCAGCGACCAAAGCGAAGCGACCAGCAGTCGAAGGCTCACAGGACCGAGACGTGAAAGAGGCGTTTGGTGCCGCAGAGAGCAGCAGCACTGGAGCGGCTGCGGCGGCGACAGGGTTGGACACAACGAGCGACGTCTGGCGCAATGGACTGAACGAAGACATTGTGTGCGACCATGGGCAGTTGTTCCTGAAGAAGAAGAAGTACCGCGCAGTGCCAGAGGCGACGTGGGTGTACTTTAGCCAGAAGTTCCCGAGTCACTTTGCATTTGAAGAGCGGACAGCAGAGCCATGTTCGCAGTGCCAAGTCGCCGAAGCTGCGAGCGAAGAGGTGTTCCAAGTCGAGCGCGCGTGTCGCGACGAAGTGCTGAGTCGCGCACCGCTTGCACGTCTGTATCGCCGCAAAGCGAGCGAGAGCGGCACGACGTTCTCCCTCCGCGACGTGTTCTTTCCGTCGGGTCCTGTGAGCACCACTGTGGCGCACGAGCAGCGCAAGATGTTCATTGTCCCGCGCACGTGGATGCTCCTCTGGCGCGAGTACATCCGCGATGTCGAGCAAGAGTCACCGCCGTCGCTCACGTCCTCAGACTTGATGTGCATGCACAACAAGCTCTTGCTCCCGCAGCCGATCCTCACGAGCTTGAGAGGCGAAGCCGTGGACGCAGGCAGCGTTGGCGTCGAGTTTGTCAGCGGCGACGAGATGGCGCACTTGGCCGAGCTCTACGGCGCGCCGCACTGTTTGTACTTCTACGGCCAGCTCCAGATCGACGACGCGGTCGAGTGGCGATGCTGCTCGTTCACGTCGCTCCTTGGACGCAGTGCCGACGACTTTGTCGACGAGAGCGATAGTGGCCCGGACCTCCACACAGACGGGCACGCGAACTGCCTCGAGTGCGAGAAGGTCTCGGAGATCCAGCACTTGGACGAGCTCCAGAACTTCCAGGGCCGCGCTGTGCACGTGCACTTGCTCGGACAGGACCAGGCGGTGCCGACCGCCGAGAAGCTCTCGGTCGAGACGAGCGCGACGGGTCGTCAGCGCCGCTCAAAGCGAATACGATCCGGCGCAGGTGGTGCGAGCTGGGCGATCATTGCGAACTCAAGCGACTCCGTCTACGTGCTCAAGACGAAGGTGTACGAAGAGATCGACGCGTACCCGATCCGCCAGCGACTCTACTTCAAAGGCAACGTGCTCGAGGATCGCATGACACTGAAGGAGTGCGGGTACGTTGTGGAGTGCGTGCTGGTCGCTATGCCGATTCATCTGAGCTCTCACACTCTTTGCCTGTCGCTTGGTGGCCACCGACTCAGGATCAAAGCCGGGGACGCCGTGTTCATGCGGCTTTCAGATGAGACACCGGACGAGACGTCAATGGGTGACGACGACGCGCTCGAGCGCGAAGTCGGCTTTGAAGACTCGGTCTTTCTGCGCCACTCGCTGTCGAATGGCGGCAGTGCGCTGTCGTCTGCAGGACTCGCAGAGCCAAGTCGCGTCTGGGTCTGCACTGCGTGCACGTTCGTGAACGAAGAGACGGATCTCGTGTGCGAGATGTGCGCGACGGAGATCGATTGAGACGAGCAATGCGTCCGGCACCTCCACGAGCGACAGTCCGTTGTCGTGGGCTACTGAAGGCGAGCAAATGAACGGATGGGTGGCCACCAGCGCTGTTGGCACTGCAGTCTAGCGCTCAGCGACGTGGACGAATGCCTACCATGCGTCTCTGCTGCGTCGTGATTCTCTCTGTCACTCCCTTGGCTCAAAAGCAAAGCCAGCCAGCTTCCCTGTCTGTACGAGTCACGCGCTCTCGCTCGCTCGCGTCTACTTTGCTGCCTTGTGCGCCGACCCAACTGCGTCTGCGACGCTCGCAAAGCCGTTGGCGCGAAGGAGGTCCTCGAGCTCTCTCTTTGCACGTGGCACTGCGAGTGGCCCGTCGAACACCAAGCACGAGTACATCTGCACGAGCGTCGCGCCGGCGCAGATCTTCTCGTACGCGTCTTTGCCAGTCGAGACGCCACCGACACCGACGAGCGGGATCATGCCGTTCGTGAGGCGGTACATGTCGCCGAGCACTTGCGTGGAGAGCTCGCGCACTGGAGCGCCGCTTAAGCCACCCGTCTCGCCCTTGTGCTCACTGGCAGCACAGAAACAGATACACAGAGAGAGAGAGAGACGAGATCATTGTCAGCACAGGCTCCTGTCTGCGTGGCACGAACTGCTTCAGCTCAACACGGTTGAGGTTGAGAACGCACCTCTGGAGCGAGTCAGGGCGGCTGAGCGTCGTGTTCGACACGATGAGACCGTCCAAGTTGAGCTCGAGCGCAACGGCTGCAATGTCCTGCTTGTCGTCTTCGGTCAAGTCCGGTGCGATCTTTACGAGCAGTGGGATCTTGCGGTTCTCTGCGGCTTCGACGTTGTTGCGCGCGTCAAGCACGCGCGTGAGCAGCTCCTGGAGCTGCTGCTTGCCCTGAAGCGAGCGCAGCCCTGGCGTGTTTGGCGACGACACGTTCACGACGAGGTAGTCCGCGTACTTGCCGAGCGTCGTGACGCCTTCGACGTAGTCTGCTGCAGCGTCCTCAGTCGTCTTGTTCTTCCCAAGGTTCACGCCGAGCACGCCAGAGCGGTGGAAGCGCTTGCTCAGCTCGCGCGTCGCGACGTACGCCTCGAGGCGCTTGGCGACCGAGTCGATGCCCGCGCTGTTGAAGCCGTAGCGGTTGATCACACCGCGGTCCTCGCTCAAGCGGAACACACGCGGCTTCGGGTTCCCATCCTACAAAGACACAGCAGCAGCGACGCGTGAGCACGCAAGCACCTGTCTCGACAGTCCACACACTACGCATGCACAATCAAGCAATAGTACCTGCGGCTTCGGGGTCACACTGCCGATTTCAACAAAGCCAAAGCCCATGTCCAGGACGCCTTCCATCGCATCGGCGTTCTTGTCAAAGCCCGCGGCCATACCAAGTGGGTTCGAGAACTCGCGGCCGAACGCCGTCACTTTGAGCAGCTCCGAGTCCGTGCTGTGGTCCTACGTAAGCGTCAGGAAGCAGCGCCAGTCGATAGCTTGCTCGAGCGTTCATCAGAGCGCAGAGTCCACTGTGCAACACATGGCACTACGTACCCGCGGAGCCAAGCCGAGCGACGCCGACTTGACAGCGAATACGTGCGCCGTCTCTGGGTCCAAGAGCCGCACGAGCGGCATCAGCACTGGCTCAGAGAGGTGGCGGATTAGCCACTCGTGCGGCACAAATCCCTGCGTGATCGCGACACCAGCGGCGCCAATGCCACCCGCGAGCGCCAACGCCTCGCCAAAGCGGAACCCGCCTTTGTTGCCCTGGGACGACGACGACGATCCTGACGCTGTTGAGCTGAAGCGCGCGATCTCTGCGCGCGCAGTGGCCGCCGCGCGTCTCGCGCTTGCGCTGCTGCGGATCGCTCGCATCCCAAGCATCCTCGCTCTCGGACTTGATCCTACTCGGGTGTGCGTGTGTGTGTGACTGGCGCTGCAGCTTCGACATCAGCATTCGTTTGTAATTTTGAGCAGTAACACATCTATTTGCGGTTTTTTCGATGTAGAAAGCTGATATAGTGTAATTTACGATATTTGTGCGTCTCTATATACGAAAACAAGTAAACTGCAGGTCTATTTTGCCAATCGACTTGCGAATGCATGCAACACACCAGTGTAGAAAGCGCAAGCGAGCAAGAGGCAGCGACGGCAGCAGGAGCGCGGCAGTGGCGATGGCGAGCGTGACCAAGAAGCGCGTGTCGTACTTCTACCACCGTACGTGGCCTCTCACATAGCTGCTGTCCACAGCCATGGCGGCATCACATTGCTGCGATCGCCAGACAGCCTGCCCGTCACTCACGCGCGGCCGCGATGACTGGCGATCGCATAGAGGGGGACTCACGAGCTCGACATGTGTCTGTGTCTGTGTCTGTGTACGTGCGTGCGTGCGTGTGACTCCATGACCGACGTATGGACAACTCGGATTGCACACGCAGCCGATGAGGGCCACTTTTACTACGGCCCAGGGCACCCGATGAAGCCGCACCGCCTCAAATTGGCGCACCACCTCGTCGTCAACTACGACTTGTACCGCAAGATGGACGTGTTTGTACGTCACGCGCATGGGCTCGTACCTTGACTGGCTGACGCGGTCTCTTCGCCGTCGAGACTGTGTGCATCACTCACATATCACTGCCGATTGCTTGCATGCGCATCTCTGTCTGTCTGTCTCGCTCGCTCGCTCGAACTTGGTTCATTGGACGCGACTGCGACTGCAGGAGCCGCACTGGGCGTCTGCAGACGAGATCAAGGCGTTCCATGCGACCGAGTACATCGACTTCCTGCAGCGCGTGAACCCTGTGAACCAGAAAGATCTCGGCGTCGACCTCCAAAAGTGTACGCCCAAGTGCTGCCTGCTGCTTGCGTATCATTCAGACTGATGATGCTGTGACTGAGAGGCTCGGAGCCATGCTGACCGCCACACGATCACTGCGCGCTCTCGTCCATGGCGTGTGTCCAGTCAACCTCGGCGAGCTCACGGACTGTCCAGTCTTCGACGGGATCTTCAACTTCTGCCAGATCTACTCGGGCGGCACTCTCGGTACGCTCGCACTCGTTTCACTGGCGCTCGTAGCAAGCACCTCTTGACACATACACTGCGATCGTCTACGCCACGTTTGCCCAGACGCTGCGACGCGGCTGAACCACGGCTTGTGCGACATTGCGATCAACTGGGCGGGCGGTTTGCACCACGCCAAGAAGTCGGAAGGCTCAGGCTTTTGCTACGTGAACGACATTGTGCTCGGGATCCTCGAGCTCCTCAAGTACCACCCGCGCGTGCTGTACATTGACATTGACGTGCACCACGGCGACGGCGTTGAAGAGGCGTTCTACGTCACCGACCGCGTCATGACAGTCTCGTTCCACAAGTACGGCGACTTCTTCCCTGGCACAGGCGACATCAAAGTACGTCGTGCGCTCGAGAGCGTTGCGCTGGTGCCTTGCAACGGTACAGTTGCTAACAGATCGCTGTCATCGCGCTCTTGATACGCGTGTTCAACGCATGCACTTGCCAGGACGTTGGCGCGAAGAACGGCAAGTACTACGCCGTGAACTTCCCGCTGCTCAGTGGCATTGACGACGAGAGCTACGAGAGTGTCTTCAAGCCTGTGATCGAGAGAGTCATGGAGACGTTCTGCCCTGCTGCCGTCGTTCTCCAGTGCGGTGCCGACTCGCTCACAGGCGACCGGCTCGGTTGCTTCAACGTCACAACGAAAGGTGTGTCCTCGCTCTGCGATCCATCGTCTTCGGACTCGCACATGCACTTGGTCGCTCACACCCTTCTGCACTTGCTGGACATCGGAAACGCAGGACATGGCGAGTGCGTGCGGTTTGTCAAGAGCTTTGGACTTCCAACGATGGTGCTCGGTGGCGGCGGGTACACGATCCGGAACGTCTCGCGCGCGTGGGCGTACGAGACATCTGTGCTCTTGGACGAAGAAGTGTCAAACAACATCCCGTACAACGACTACTTTGAGTACTACGCGCCAAACTTCAAGCTCCATCTCGAGCCCGACCCGGACCTTGAGAACTCAAACTCGCGCGAGTACCTCGAGGAGTGCAAGTACGTACGCTGTTGGATCGACGCGGCTGCGCTGGAACTAGCTTCAGCTAGGAGTCCTGCCGGATCTGTGACAACGTGACTGACGGACGGACGGGCTGATTGGCGACTTGCGCTCGTGTATCGCAGAATCAAGATCTTTGAGAACCTCCGCGCGCTCACAGGCGCGCCGAGCGTGCAGATGAACGAAGTGCCGCCGAGCTTCATGATCCGCGAAGAGGACGAAGATGCGATGGACCCGGACGCGCGAACAGAGAACGACGGCAAGCGGCAGCACGACGCCGAGTTCTATAGAGACGACAAGGTGCGCGTCTTGTCGGCAGCATCACGCCCACGTGTCTGTGCCTTGCGTTGCTATGCGCGTCGATAGGAGCTGACGTGATCATCTGCTCGTGTGTTGGTTACTCCCAGGATCAACGCGGCAACACGGAGAATGGACTCGACGACGGTCGCGACGCTGAGGCGGCTGCAGTTGCAAACGCAGCGCCTGCAGTCGTGCCCATGGACATGGAAGTGGACTAAGAACCAACTCGAGGAGCGATGAAGATGCACACAGTTGACGAACAGACCACGATCGATCGGCTCTGGTTCGCTGTGGTCGCGCGAGGTATGAGCTGTGTGAGAGAGAGAGAGAGAGGAGGATGCCTTGAACATACACGTGGTTCGATGCAGGAGACGCACTCAAAGCGAGTCCAATGGGCGTGCAGTGTCATCGCATAGGCTTCTGCGCGACTCCTACCGCCATGTCGACGGATGTGTGATTGCTTCTGTTGGTCCGTGGCGCTACGGCTGCGCCTGCTGCTGCTGGAGCTTGCGCGTCCGGTCACGTTCTGCTTTCTCGCGCTCAAACTGCTTGAGGTCGACGCGCTGGAGGAAGTCCTGCTTCTCGAGGTACCCGTCCTTCGTGTACTGGTGCAGCTCGTCCTCGAGGCCTTCGACTTGTTTGAACTTGTCCCAGTCGAGCGACGTCTTCTCCATCGTCGACACTTTCTTTGGCGCATCGAGCGACGCGAGCACTTGGTCAATGCCGCTCGCCTTTGTCGCGGCCGCGCTGCTTGGAGCCACGGCTTTCGTGACACTGTCAATGATCGCATGGGTCGTTAGTGCTGTTTCGATGCATGCGCCACAGACCAGTCGTACTACCAAGCCGTGTGACGCACCTGTACGCGACACCTGCAAACTTCACGACCTGGTCCGCAGTCGCAGTCGCATTCGCAGCAATGCTGATGTCTTCGCGGCGCTTCTTCACGTCGAGACTCAGCACTGGGATTTGGAACTCGTGCAGTCTGCGCTTCTTCTTTGTCTTTGGCTGCTTCTTGCTCGTCAAGCTGCTCAGGTACTGATTGCAAGGCGCCAAGCAGTCGCATCGCACGTGGCGGTTGCGTGCGTGTCAGTCAAGAGCACCGACGCACTCCTAGTGCACAGTGACAGACTGGTGTAGCACCTTGGCGGTCTTGTCGACTACTCGCTGGGAGATCGCTGTACCAGCATTGAGCTCTGCCCACGCGTCACTCGCTCGGGCACTTGTCTGCGCAACTGGTGCCGCAGAGCTCTTCGCGCCAGCCTCGGCAGCGCTGTCGCCCTGAGCAGCTCGGTCTGACACCGGCAATGGGATACGACAAGGCACATCAGTGGCGTGAGGAGAGACAGTAGAGTAGTGCAGCCGAGCGTCGCGCCACCTTTTGCAGTCGCCGTTGGCGGCACGTAGTCTTCGTCGTCGTCGTCGGACGACACGCTGTTCATTCTCGCTTCGTCTCGATCGTGTTCGAGTGGCTCGAAAAGCCGCTGCTTTCGTTGTACCAGGTCACTATCGCGAGGGTTGACTTGTGCTTCGAGATGATGTCGTTGAATTACGTGAAGTACAGACCGACACACAGTAACAAGGTTGCGCCAGAGCGGTATGGTCGTTGCACTGGGCGACTGGAGCCGGCAAGACATAGTGCGTGGCCACCCATGAGCGCCAATCAAGCTCTTTGAGGAAGCGCTCGCGACTCGAGCAACGGTGGTGCGTGCAACGAGCATGGTCTGCTCGTCGTGCCCCATGAAGGTCAGCAACGTGGCGTACGCAGACACTGGAGCTACACTCGCGCACGAAACCAGAAACGTACTAAGATGTCCTGCGTGTCGATTGCGGGACCGATATGTCAATGGCGGGCACAACATCCACACTGTCGGGACGCTAGCGATGCGAGGTGAAGCGCGACCAGACCAGCTTGCGTAAGAGTGATGGGAGCGTCGTGCAAGTCGTGCATAGTGTACCAGAGCGCAAGAGGGCTGCGCAGTCTGTGGGTTTAGCGGCGGTCGTGACCGAGGAGTGGAGGTGATCTGGAGACACATGTAGGTCTAGCTAACTCGTCAGCGACAGTATCTTGGGCAGTATCTTGGGACCTGAAGCGACGCGAGAACGAAACAGCTCAGATGTGGCTCGCTAGCACGAAGCATACAAAATCCAAGTGACTCTGATGAACACATCAAAGTCGTGCATATGTCACTACCACGAGTTGTTCGCGACCAAGCTCTGCTGCTGGCGGAGTCCTCCTCCTGCTGCTCTCTGTGCCTCTGTTCTGCTCTACGTCTGCTTTGCTCTACGTCTGCGAATGCGAGTACATGCGCATGCGCGCCAACGCCGACCAGCGCTTGACTCTGACACATGCTCGCTGGTGCAATGAGCAGCGCACACTCGAATCCATGGGACGTCTTCACCGACGAGCATGGCAACATGTACTTCTACAACGCAGTCACGGGCGAGTCGGTCTGGGAGCTGCCGCCAGAAGCTGGAGACGAGATCGATGACGGAGAGAGCAGTAGCTGCGAAGCCAGCGCTGATAGTGGCAGAGATACAGAGGCACCGACAACGAGCAAGCTCGAGTACTCAGCGTTTGAGATCGCCGTCAGTGTCGCTGACGCGATGCTTGCGATGCTCGACCAGGTCGAAGACGCCGCCACGTGCATCTACGACGCGAGCACAGCAAACAACAACAAGGCGCACGACAAGGAGACGGGGAGCAAGACGAAGCAGCAGAAGAAGTTTGTGTCGCCTGCCGCGGAAGCGCGCTTCAAGTGCAACGCAGCGAACATCGAGAAGCGACTCAAGCGACAGCGCGACAAGATCCTGTCCGCGTACTTGCAGCTTGCGCTCTCACAGACTGAGGCTACTGAAAGCCTCTGTGATAGTACGAGCAGCATCAGTCCAGTACCAACCGCCACTGCGCACGCCTCGAACCAGCACACTGGCGCGCGCAACGTTGGCGCACTCTTCACGCTCGACGACACCGTGCGCTGGCGCCTCGAGCGCGAAGTCGAGCGCATCAAGCAGCGCCGCGTGTTGCGCAAAGAGCGGCAGCGTCACCACGAGCAAGTGCGTGCGCGCAAGCAGCAGCACGAGATGCTCCAGCAGTGCCGCACCGAGCTCACGGCGCACTTGCTGCGCCAGGTGGAGTGCAGCACGGAGCTCCAGCAGCAGCGCATCTTGTTGCTCTCGTCGCCTCAGCACCGCGCAGAACTCGAAGCGAAGCAGCGCGCGAGTATGGAGCCAGAGATGGCGGAGCGGTTTGCGCTAGAGCAACAGAGTGCGGCGGCACACCGTCGGAGCTGCGTCCAGAAGGTCTTTGTGTTGCTCGATGAAGCGGCACAGGGGAAGCTTCACTTGCTTCAGATCCTCTTTGGCATCTTCACAAACGAGTACGCTGCGTGTCGACACTGTCGCTCGTAGCGATGGATGCTTGCGGCTTCTTCTCTCTCAAGCTAACGCTGTCGAGTGGCTTGTTGGGTGACGTCGCAGACGTGCGCAGCAGTACGCGCGCCAAGTGCGCGGTCTCGAGGAACTCATCAACACGCCAGACCTGCAGCGGTTTGTCACCGAGTTCGCATCGAGCGCCCGCGTGCGCGACTACAGCGTCACGATCGACGACTTTGCTGCGTTTGTCGCGATCATTGACGACGCCGTTGACCACATCACGAACGTCAAGCGCGCTGTGCGCGACGCCGAAGACGAGATCGACGCGACGCTCGAAGCCGCTGCGGCGACGCCTGGCGTCAGTCGACTCCGCGCTCGCGTGGGCATCGTGTCGAAGAAGACAGTCGAGCTCGAGATCGCTGCGCTCAAAGCTGCGGACGAGCAGATGCGACTGCGCCAGGAGCAAGCGCAGCGCGAGGCGTTCCGTCCACACGATCTTGATGTCGACGACAGTGTCGCGCTCGCACCCAAGGACGAGTGGGAAAAGCACCACCACCACCGCTTCATTCAGTTCCACGCGACGTTGCCGCTCTACTGCTGCCTCTGCCGACGTCGCAAGTGGGACCTCGAGCGGCGCGAAGTCGAAGAGCGTGAGAGCGCGCATCGCAGTCAGTGGACAGCTCGGTGCGCTCTTCGCATGAAAGAAGAGGAGCTCAAACTCGTAGCAAGCAGCGAAAGCGCGTCGCGAGAGGTGGAGCCGAGTGAAGCGGATATCCTGATCGCCACAGAGCAAGCTCACGAAGCAGATCCAACCGCGAGCGCTACAGAGGAAGGCACAGTATCAAGCACAATGCAAGTGACTGTGACGACAAGCGTCGACTGCCAGAGCGTCGTTGGCGGCGACGACGCGATCGTGCTCAACGTTCTTCGGTCACTCGTGACGCTCACGGAGCGCATCTTGAGTGTCGACTCGGCAAACGGCGCCGCAAGCTCGACGCGGAGAGTCCACAAGCACGCAGACGCAAAGCGCAGCATCAAGAGCCCAACGAAGAAGAAGACGAAGCGAGCGTCGTCGAAAGCAGGTGCGAGTGACGCAGACGTGCGTCTCCAGCTCGCTATGCAAGTGTTTGAGCGCGAAGAGAGCGAACGCAAGGGCATGCACGCAGAAGACGTCACGGTCCAGCTGCTGCTCGAGCGCAGGCGTCGCGCGCTTGAACGTCCGCTGCTCCAGGTCCAAGACGCAGCGTCCAACGCGTACATCCGCATGCTCGCACACATTGTGAACCCGACGTCGCTGCTCTATCGCCTCGAGTTCCTCCGCTGTCTCGCTACGACTGGACCGCAGCACTTGGCGCTGCAGATGCTCGATCGCTCCGAGCACTCGCAGCGCGACGGCTCGTGTGCAAACCACTACGTGCTGCGCACACTCCCGTGTCGCAATGAACACGAAGCCGACTACGCGCTCCAGCAGCTCAAGCTCTTGGAGGAGCAGCTTCAGAGTCCGTTCGTCGCGCGCGTGGCGTCTGTGTCGCGGCACACGTACCAGGTCTTCGCGGACTCGGGCATGCTCGTCGAGTGCTGGCCGATCCTGTTTGTCGCGACCGAGTTCTTTGCTCGCGGGACGTGGCTCCAGCACTTTCAAACGCACTACCTCACTCGCGACAACGGTCTTGACGGCGTTGATGACAGTAGCGGACACGCGTACGCTCGCCTCGAGCAGCACCTGCTAGCAACGTTTCGCGAGGTCGCGGCTGGCTTAGCAGCGATGCACAGCCTCGGCGTCATGCATCTGAACGTCAGTCTCGACAACATCTACATCGCCGAGGCAGATGACTCGAGCACTGCGCACACACGCCTCGCAGGGTTCCTCTTAGCCAAGGCAGCGTTCACAGACGAACAGCTGCGCTCAGGTGACCTCTTGCAGTGCCTCAACTACTCTCGTGCACCGCCTGAAGCGCTCACAGACAAGCAGCCAGTGACTGCGAAAGCAGACGTCTGGATGCTCGGCTGTGCGCTGTTTGAAGCGCTCGTGCTGTGGCAACAGCAGCAGCTTCGAGCCTGCACATCGACGCAACGCGCTTCCACGTGGACAGAGTCCGCGCCGTCGTCATCAAACCCGCTGAACCGACCAGTGGTGCACTTGCAGTCGCTCGAAGACGTGATGCAAGCGATCCCGATCGCAACGAGCACAACGCTGCGGTCGCTCCTTCGGATGCTGCTGCAGCGCAACCCGACGCAGCGGCCGCAGATGAGTCAAGTCCTCGACTACCTCACATTCGCAGGCAAGCAGCAGCGACTCGGAACATGATGGCGATACGTCGTTCTTTCGCTTGCTAGACTCGGTTGCTAGTCAAGCCTGGCGGTGGAGGCGCTGGGGTACAGCGCGATAGGACGGCTGGGTGTCGCCATAGCCATCGTGACGCACTGCGCGTACTTGGCGCGGACTTGACCCAGAGTCTTGGAATGGCGTCTGGCCGACTCGGCAACGACGCGTGCGCCGTGTGGTATCGCGATGGCGTGGCCGAGTTGTTTCTGAACGAACCGAATGCGTTTGGCCACACTCCGCTGTTCTACGCATCGAGCAGCGGTCGCTTGCCGCTTGTGAAGTGGCTCGTCTCGAACGGTGCAGACATCGATACGGACTACAGCGACCGCAGTGACATCGCACCACGCGAGGGTGACCACGGCATCTTCACGCCGCTCCAGATCGCGTGTTTCAAAGGCCACGAAGACGTCGCGAACTTCCTCGTCGAGTGCAACGCGGAGCTCTCAGGCACACGCCGCAATGGCAAGACACCGCTCCACTTTGCGTGCGCGCAGAACCACAAGCGCGTTGTCAAGATCCTCTTGGATGCTGGAGCAGATGTGCACGCATGCGACGATCAAGGCAAGACACCAGTGGACGTCTCGGATGCTTCGATGCTTGCAGTGCTGCTTCCCGATGAGCACGGTGGTGGTGACGACGAAGACGACGATGGCCTCGAAGGCGCTGCCGATGAGAGCGACGACGACGATGACGACGATGACAGCTCACCGGAAGGACGGGAGCGGAAGCGCGCGTTTGAGAGCATCAGAGGCGCGTTCGGAACCGACATCAGCCGCGGGTTTCGGAGCAAGGCGTGGAAAGCGCGCGTGAGTGCGATCAACGACGCGAGCCTGTGTTTCCAGAGCGTCTCGAACTGCAAGGCAGCAGTCAAGCTCTTTGACGGCGCGTGTCAGATGATCGTCGTCGGGTTCCAGGACGCCGTTGCGCAAGTCGTCTCGAGCTGCTGCAACGCGCTGCTCAAAGCCGCGTTCAGCGCTGTGATGAGCGAGAAAGCGTTCCACACGCTGCAGTTCCATCGCGAGCGGCCAGTGCTCCAGCACATCGCGAGCGCGCTGCTGAGTCGCGGAGCAGGATCGAACGAAAAGGACGCGAGCGAAGCTGTTGCATCCCTCCTGTTCCTCATCTGCAAGAGCATGGACCTCACGCGCTACTTGACTACGCAGATCGCACAGATCATGGCCATTGCGCCTGCGTCCACAGCGCTCGTGTCCCCAGCGAAAGCGGCTGAGAGCGCTTCGACAGCCTCTGCTGCAGGCAATGCGAGCGTCTCGTGGCGCCTTCAACTCGTCTCGATCAAGATCCTCAATACGATTGCGAGTCAGTACCGCCTCGACCAAGCTTCGAGCGGGCTGAGCTTTGCCGATGCACTGCGCATTAGCATGGCGTCGCTCGAGAACTCGAGCGTGCACGTCCGCACTGCTGCTGTCGACTTGCTCGTGCAGTGTCTGCTCATTCGATGTGAACAGTCTGGTACGTTGTTGGTTAGGTCGAGGTGCTCTTGAACTGCGCTACGTGGACCTCGAACTGACAGAGGTGGTTGGTGACTGGTGTGCTAGAGATGAGTGGGTCGGTCGATGAGATCTACGAGCAGATGAAGAGCTGGAGCGAGACGATCTTCAAGCAGCAGAACCAACCGCTGAAGCCATCGATCCAAGCCAAGATCAACAACGGACTCAAGAACGCTCTCCAGGGCAGCAAACGCCTCAACACAGCAACGTCGACACCAGGCGCCTCACCGTCGTCGACAGCAGACAGCAGTTCGTTGGCGAAAGCAAACACAATGTTTGGCGAACTGACGCCAGCGATGTCGCCGCGCGCCAAGAGTGCGCAGCGTGAAGACGACTTGCCATACGCAGAGCCGATCCAGGAGCAGCACAAGGACGACGCAGCAGACATCATCGGAGTCTTTGGCGAGAAGGTCACGCGGTGCTTGTTCTCAAACGCCTGGGCGCCTCGCGTCGAAGCTCTGAGCTTCTTGCAAACGCAGATCGACTCGCGGCAACTCACATTCGACAGCACGTCGCACCGAACGCAGCGTACGGTGCTGCATGCGATGCAGCGCACGCTCCTGCAAGCGCTGCAGGACCGCGTGAACGCAGTCTTTGAAGCCGGCGTCGCGCTTCTCATGGAAGTCGCGATCGCGCTCAACGCATCTGCTGCACGTGAGACCGACAAGACGAGTCGTCAAGACTTTGTGCGGCCACTCATCCCGCGCCTGCTCGTCAAGCTCGGCGACTCCAAGTCGCGGCTGCACGTCACGACTGAAGACGCATTGCTCTTGCTTTCGCGCCAGTCGAACTCGATCGGACCCGAGTTCGTGCTCGAAGAGATGATCGCGTGCGACCGAAGTGCGTCGCCGCAGTCGCTCTCGGCAGTGTATGTTGCGAACAAACTCGGACTCGTGTCGAAGCTCCTGCTCGAGTTTGGTGTCCAGGAGAGCTCGACAGGCGAGATGGGGTCGCTCTCGATCAAGAGCGTGCTGCAAGCAGCGCTCCAGGTCTGCGAGCACAAGGACCAGAGCGTGCGGCAAGTGTCGCTTCAAATCGTCGCGGACACGCTGCAAGTCGCACGGAGCGCTGCTATGCCGTTCCTGGACGCGCTCGCGCGCTCGTCGCGACAGAAGCTCATCTCGAAGCTCGTTGACAGAGGAGTGCTCGAAGCCGACTTGCTCATGGACGAAGTCGACGACTTTGACGTCGAGCCGGCGCGTCCTGGGACGTCTGGCGGCATCCGACCACCGACTGCGTCGGGGTCGTCTACAAAGCACCGTCCAGCACTCTCGAACGCGTCGCTGTCGGCGTCGAGCAGCTCAGCTGCGCAATCGAATGCAGCGCAGTCGCAGCCAGCAGCGCTGCCGTATGGCACTGCTTTGACAGGCGAGCAGAAGGAGCAGTACGCCGGCCTCATTGGCGGACTTGGTGAAGACCTCGTGCGGTGTCTGCTCGACAAGACGTGGGCACAGCGCGAAGCAGCGATTCGAGAGATCGAGCGGCAAGTGATCTGCACTGCGAATGGCAAAGCGCCAGCTGACAAGGCTCTTCCAAGGACAATCGAGACGCTCCGTGTCATCGCACTCGCGCTTGAGCTCGGACTGAACGACACAGTAGCGCGCGTATTCCAGTGCTCGTTGCGGCTGTTCCAGATCATCGCAGCAGACTTTGTCCCGCTCGTAGCATCGACGCGCGAGTACGTCGACGCGATTCTCGAGACGGTCGTCGGGCTCGTGATGCAGAAGCTCGGGGACACGAAGCAGCGCTTGCGCTCCGACTGCTTCACGCTCCTCCATGCGCTCGCATCGCTGAGTCACATTGGCCATGCGCGGATGTGCAAGATGCTCGTTGACAAGTACCAGCAGCTCGTGAACGCGTCGGCTTCGACTGCGTCGTCGCCATTGCTAGCTGGCGAGCTACTCAAACTGTTCACACTTGCTCAAAGAAGCGCACACAACGAGCGCCTCGGCACCACAGCAACGCCCTGACATCACTGCGATCCTCGACCTCATTCGTCCAGCGTTCGAGAACAAGCACGTCGACGTGCGCAACGCTGCGATCGCGACGTACGCAGCGATCTACGAAGTCACGAACGGAGGCAGCGACGAGTCGTACGGCAGCACGATTGACTTGAACGGCTTTGTCGCGCAGACGAAGCCAGCGATCCGAGAAGCGATCACGCGCAGCGTCGTGCAGATCACCAAGGCTTTGCCGTCCAATGCAAACGGCAGCGACGATACAGCAGACGCCAGCGCGCCAGAGATCGACAGCGCGCGACAGCAGTCGCTCGCACTCGATGTCAACAAGTTGGCGCATGTGTGCGGCAGCCAGACTGTGGCGCTCCTGACGTCGATCTCGCCGACGCTTCGGGGCCAAGGCGTCGACAAACTCGTCGACATGTTCCTCGCAGCACCGCGGGATCCGCTTTTCAAAGGCGCGTGGGAGATCTCGTGTCTCCTTGCGAAGCAGCTCTTGCTCGACGGCACCCCCAGTGTGTGCCTCGCAGCGTTTGAGCTCCTCGAAGCTCTTGTCGACCCGCCTGGGAACAGCGTCGTGTGCGCCGAGTACGCGATTCCATGGGGCGAGTGGGGCGTGCACTTGATCTTGGGCTCGACGATCCGCAGCGTCGTGCAGCAGACTGCGAACGAGAGCGTGCGCGTGCGATCGCGCATCAAGTCGCTGCTCTTCACGATCGCGATGAAGAACGGAGCTGGCAAGAGCGCAGTGTGCAATGCGCTACTGAGCGCACCGGAGCAGGCGGACTTGACAGCTGAGACGTCGAAGCGCGTGAAGAAGATCGCGATGCTCAAGCTTCGGTGGCAACTGCTCGTGCGACTCGAGCTGCTCTATGACTTGCTCACTGCCAGTAGATCGACTGGACAGAGCGACGCGTCAGCTGGAGCAACGTCCACGTCGAGACGCACGTCGTCGAGTGGCGCAACTCCAAAGCCTTCGAGCGAAGCCCTCGGTGTCGAGAGCATCGTACCGTTCCTCGGGTCGTGCGCCTCGCACTCGAGTCCGTCGATCCGAGCCGCGTCGCTCAAGATCGTGCAGCTTTTCAAAGAGACTCGGCCTGACGAGCTCGCCAAGTTTGTCCAAGACAGCTGCTCGGCAGCACTGCAGCGGCGGCTGCGCTCGCTGATCAGCAGCAGCGACGATGACAGCGCAGATGGGAACAACGCCGACCACTTCAACGCAGACGATGCGACGTGTGTGCGCGGGAGTCGGTCGTCGCATGTCCGGCGCATCGCTGCGCTGCGGCCGCCGCGGTCTGTCCCAGTCGAAGAGACAAAGCAAGTCGTCGATGTGTTCCCACCTCCGCACTCGGCGCCTGGCAAGAGCCGTCGATCTGGCGTGAACGACGAAGATGACGACTCGATGAACGATGGCTCGTACGTTGTCACGCAGCGCAGTGACCGTGACGAGCGTCAAAGCAGCCGACAGACGTCGTCGACGAGTCAGCAGCAAGTGCCGATTTGGCTCGAGCAGCAGGGGTCGCGCAAAGGCGGAGGCGCGCTGTATGGCGACGGTGAGCCAGAGTCCGCGATCGGTGGCGGTGCCGCAGGACTCATGAAGATGCGTCGGAAGAGCAGCTACCGCACCAGTAGCAACAATGGCGACGACGGCGGCGACGACCGGCGCGGGAGCAATGCGACGCGATACACAGGATTCCAAGGGTACTGACGAACGGAATCCTCGCGAGCGGCGACGTCGACGACAACCTCCGACGCTCGTGTCCACTCTCTGAGCACTTGCTGCTCCTCGTCTCCACACACACACAAACACACACGAATGCAAGTACATGTATGAAGAAGACACTCTTGCTCGCACTCACATGCATACATACATACTGCTCTCTCTCACACACACAGCCCCACGTGTCTTCGTCACGTGCAGTCGACGCGTGTCCACTCACTCAATCTGCACTGCAGTGACAGCAGAGCTCCCTGCTTTGGCTCGTTTCTTCGGAGGAGTGGACGTCGTTGACGGAGCATCGTCGACCGAGACTTCCGCCTTCACCTTGCGTTCTGGCGCACTCGCTTGCGCTGCTCTCGCGAGTGCAGCCGCTCCTGCAGCAGCGCCAGGAGTCCGAGTCGCTGTCGTTGTGCTCGTGGTCGCACAGGTCGTAGTTACACTCGCACTGGCTGTCGCGGGCTGCGCTGCGTCAAAGTCAAACGTTGCGAGCAGTCCAAAGTGGTCCGATGGCCAGAGCTTGTCGCTGATCGGTTCGCGGCCGACGATGTGGATCGCATCGAGCACCGCGGACGACGACTCGTTGAACGCCTCGCTCACGCTAGGGCCTGGGAAGAAGAACATGCGGTCGAGACGGCTCCGGAACGCTCTGCTAGACACCAGCGCGTTCACTTTGCCGTCAAACGTGCAGCCGTTCTCGTCAGTGTTGCCATCGAGCGTGAGCCACAGATCTTTCCAGCCAGGTGGGAGGCCCAGTGTCGCCTGCATGGGTCGAACCAGAGCCCATTGGGTACACCAGAGGGTTAGAAACGACGTGCTGCACACCGACAACGTCGCTGAGGCTCTCCCTCACAGGTCCAACGTACTAGATCAATCGGTGTGTGCGTTGCTGCTGCGGCTGAGCCACCGTTGCTTGCGCTGCGCTCCACAGCGTAGCGCTGGTGCGAGTAGCTCTCAACCACTTGCCGCTCGTCGAGCGACGCTCTCGCCAAGAAGCACTGCTCGTGGAACCACATCTTGAGCGTCAAGTGCTGTCCGTTCGGGAGCTGGTCGTGCGCCATGTGACCGACGCGAATCGCGTCTCTCTCGATCGTCTCGCCGCACGCGCGGCACTTTGAGCGCCCGGTCTTCGCGTGTTCAATGTCGAGGGCGGCGACTGTGTGCCCCACGCCCGTGTCCATGCGCTTCAAGTCCGAGTGCAGGAGGTTCGTGTCGCCCATGAACACTGCGCCGAGGCACTCTATGCGCGCAGTACGCGACGACGACGACGGCGACGGCACGACGCTGCTCTCGACGCGAGCTTGGAGAAACTGCATCGCCTCCTTGAGCTGCGCCACGCGTGCGCGCGCAAACTGCGGCATACTCTCGAGGTGCGACGTGCCGACGAGGAGGCTCTTGCCAGGCGCGACTTCCACGCGCATTGCTACGAGCTCTCGACCCATGCCCGAGTTTGCAAACGGCAGAGTCTCGAGCGCGAGCACTGGCAGCGCACTGAAGAGCACGACAAAGTACGCCTCGGAGAACGGCGGCGCGATGTCGACACTGCAGTCGTAGAACTGCGTCCAGCGCTGCAGAGAACAAGCGTAGACGCGCACATACAGGATCAGATCAGTAGCAGTGACAAGAGAGAGAGAGAGAGAAGACTACAGGACTGGCACAGGAGACGCGACCGCACCTGCTTCTTGAGCATCGCGAGTGACGTGCGAGTGACCTCTTGGAAACCCACAATCGCAGGCCGCACGTGCTCGACAATGCGGCCGATCGCTTGCATGCGCAGCTCCATCGCCACGGGCTCAAAGTAGATGTTGTACGTGAGAACGCGGAGCTTCATCTTGGCTCGCGATCGAGATGCTGCTGCTGCTTGTCGTGATGCGATGCGATGTGCTCTGTGTCAAGGACATGATCCAGTAGAGGTTGTATTTATGCGGTACGATAGGTTGCAATGCTGGCCATGGTCGAAGAGACACACTTGCGCTCGATCGCGATGATCGCAGACGACGCAGAGAACAGCGCAGCGCTGCTGTTGCTGCTCGACGAAGAAGAAGAAGAGCACGCAGCTGCGCGTCCGCTATCGCCTCTCGTCCCAGCAGAGTCGAGTGCTGCGCCGCAGATTGCTCCACAGTCGCTCGAGTCGCTCGCACCGCCGCCTGCGCCAGCGCAAGCAGCAACGTCCACACCCGTCAACGACACACTCGCTTCCGTGGATGCTGGTCCGGATCGAGACACAAGTCACGCAGGCGATGAACAACGCACGATAGCAGCGTCAATATCGCTGGCTTCTCGGCAGCTTGAAGCAGCGCCAGCGAGTGAAGCGGCAGCTGTGTGGAGCAGTTCACGCCGAACTGGTCGTCGCCGAGCATCACTGTCAGCAGCTAACAACGCAACTACGACACCTGATAGTCGCAGCTCTGCTGCACCCGTGCTGCGCGAGCAAGTTCCTGAAGTCCGCTTGGCGAGTGCGAGCACTGACAGCGATAGTCAGACAAAGCTGAGCGACGCCAACACACCAAGCGACCGAGTGACAGCCCCTGACAGCGGCACAGACAAGACTAGGCACCACGCACAAGCGCGGGATCTCGCCCGACTCGAACAGCAAAGCGCGCTCAGCCTACACCATAAGCAGCAAGCTGAGTCGGAGCAGCTGGAGGTGGACAAACAGTCGCCCGAGCTACATCGCATACAGCCGAGGAAGGAGCCAAGTCACGCAACCGCTGACGCTCAGTCGTACACAAGCGGACCTGCAGCGTCAATGAGCACACTTGATCTCGAGCCACCACCAAGCGCGATCGGCGTGATCAGCGACGAGTCGAGCACGCTGTCGTCTCCGCTGGTCGACGTTACTACGCAGGTCGCACCTGACCCCACGCCGCACCTTGATGACGAGCGGCAGCCACAGACGGATGCTCCATCGCTGTCGTTGCCTCTCGGAGCTGCCGACACCCGCACCACTACGCAGAGCCAGACCTTCTTGACGGAAGTGCACGAGAGCAGCGTCACTGCGTTGCCAGACGATACGCCTGCGTCCGAGAACCAGACAGCTCCTGGTCCTGGGCCGTGCGACACTGACAACGTTGCCGAGCCATCTCTAGAGCAGCAGCAGCGACCAGTGCGGGTGCAAGCGCCGAGCACACTTGCCGACGAGAGCGAGTGGATCGCATGTGCCACCGACGCAGGCGAGGCGTACTACTACAACTCGCGCACAAACGAGTCGCGATGGACTCCTCCGACTCCGAGCCATCGAACAGCGACGCCAGTGACACCTCTCGACACACTGAGTGCATTGCAAGGGGACTCAACCAGCGCGCTGTTTGTTGTCGCTCGCATTGAGCCGTTTGCGTCGCAGCTCCAGAGCATTCTGCAAACTGGCGCCGATCCAGACCAAGTCAACGACGACGGACTGACGCTACTGCAAGTGGCGTGTCAGTGCGACAACACGCAAGCAGCAGAACTGCTGCTGTACTACGGCGCAAAGCCCGACAACACTGGGTGTCGGGACGACGCGCAGCCCCCACTCCTCATCGCAAGCGCGCATAACGACACTGCGCTGATGCAGCTCTTGCTCGAGTACGGCGCGCAGCTAAGTGCGACTGACAGCGACCGCAACTCAGCGCTGCTCACTTGCATTGCGTCGAAGAGTGTCGATGCGCTGCTGTTTCTGCTCACCCGGGTTGCAGACGCTGATGCTGCCTCGACTCACGCCCCCGGTTTGCTCAATCAGCGCAATCGCGACGACGAGACGCCGCTCCACGTTGCAGTCAAGACTGGCTTTGTCGATGCAGTTCGCGTACTCCTCGAGTACGGAAGTTTGACAGACGTCGAAGATTCGCAAGGACGCACGCCGCTCGTGCTCGGCATCATGGAGAACCAGATCGAGTGCGTGCAGCTCCTTCAAGCTCACGCGGCGTCGTATGAGTATGTCGCGTTTGAGCAATCGGGGCAAGAGGACGCTAGCACAAGCACACGTGCTCGTCCTACCATGGAAGCGACTCTCGTGGCGGAGAGCGGGTCGAGTCTTGAGCAGCTGCAGTCGCGCATTGCGCAAATGGCGATCAGCGAAGCGACACCGGCACTTCGCTACACACTTTATCAGTTCTTCGATGCAGCACGACAGCGAGTTGGCGGACTCGCGTCAGAGCTCGAGGTGCGTGTCGCCTGACACGATCGAGTTGCTCCTCGCTCTTGCCTCTCTAACTTTGTCTTGGATGGCTGCGGTTCGTCTTCCAGGCGACGAAGCAAGACGCGCATGAACGCGAGACGCAGATCCAGCAGCTCACAGGCGACAACGCGCAGCTCGCGAGTGAGCTCACGGAGGTGCGATACGAGTCTCGAACCGTGGAGAATGAAGCGTGACAGCGAGCAGCGCTGACACCACGCTTGGCTGGCTATCTATGCCTGCTCGTCTATTGCTCTTGAAGGAGCAACAGGAGCGAGCTCGCGTGCAGACACTGCTCGAGTCGCAAGCGCTTGAACTGAATTCGCTGCGTACTGCGCAGAGCGCACTGTCGACGCGCTGTGAGATGCTCGACAGCATTGCACGGACCGCGCAAGAGAGGCTGCGACGCGAGCGAGCAGAGCATAGTCAGTACCAAGCGCATCTGGAGACGCAAGTGCGCGCGGGCATGGACGAAAACGCGAGTCTTGTGTCAACGTTGCGCCAGCTTGAGGCCGAGTGGACGCAGCGACTGGAAGAGCAGCCGCAGGAGCAGCAGCGCCACCAATACATCAGCTCAAGCCACGACGACTTCTTTGCCGAAGCGGCGGGATCGAGTGAGCAACGCAGCTACGACAGCGAGTACGATACAGCACCAACTACGAGTCGTGCAATGTCGCAATCGGCGTACGAGCACTACCCGACGACGTACTACAGCGCGGGCGACACAGGAGCACAGACCGAAGGACGAGATGCGTGAGTTGTACTACTCGAGCGAAGTGGAGAACAACGGCGCTGCCTCGATTGAGCAGAGCGAGCAGGATGACGAGCAACTCGCTAGTGCTGGCACGATCACGCCGCCGGTCTCGCCCACGCGCGTCGGTGTTGTCTGGAATCGGTTCTTTGAGAACATGGCGAACGCGGCCGATACCCGAGACGACCAGGTGCGGTCGCCAGCAGTGATGTCAGTGTCACCACCACCGCCAAGTCACACCAGCCAGCCATCAGCCTTGCCTTCGAGAGGCGCCATGCCGCACATGAGTGCGTCCTCTGTGTTCATGGCGATCCGCAAGTCCGACTTGGCGCAACTCCAGCAGCTCTTGCTGGGTGGCATGTCGCCAAACGTACGCGACCTTGGCGAGAAAGGCACTCCGCTCCACTTGGCGTACGTACAGCATCCTTGGTGATACTGCGTGGGAGGCTATGCCGTGCTCGTGAGCAGGAAGCTGACATGATCTGCATCGCCGCGTCGTTGTGTCTGTGTGGCAACAACGCCGACGCGGACTGATGCAGGTGCGAACTGGGCGACTTGGACGCGATGCAGCTCCTGTGCGAGTTCGCAGCTGACGTGGAGGTGCGCGACGAGTCGGCAAACACGCCGCTGCTCGTGGCGTGTTCGCAAGGTCACTACGACTGCGTCAAGTTTTTGCTCCAGAGTGCCGCAGACCTCTCGGTCGTGAACGCGGACGGCAACTCGGCGCTCCACCTCGCCGCGTGGGACGGTAGTCCAGACTGCATCGAGATCCTGGCCGAGTACGGTGTTGACCCGCTTGCGCGCAATGGCTTTGGTCTCTCGCCGCTCGCGAATCTCAAGACGCGCTCGCCAATGCGGCACAAGCTTGACGACCTGGTCGCCGCCCACCCGATGCGCAGAGCGCTGGTGTTGCTACAGGGATTAGAGCGAGAAGCGATAGCCGCAGAAGGAGAAGGTGAGGACGAAGAAGTAGACGGTGCTACAATGGAGCACGAGAGTCCAGAGCAGCAGCTTGCGAGCCCCGATAGCAGCTCGGAGCAGCACAAGCACGTGACGTTTGCCGGTAACCAGAGCAGCGTTAACCAGACGATGGATGCGAACACCAAGCCGGGCGACACGAGTCGAACGACAACGTCCTGGAAGGTTCGTGCTCTTGCGTACGTGTAGATCTCTCTGCGTATGAGTGAGAGAGCTGCGTGATGTATCTACCCGAGCGTGGCTCTCATGACACGATGAATGGTCAGGACTGGCTGTTTGGCTTTGGCAGCAGCACCAAGCTATCGCAGCAAACACAGCAGCAGCTAGCGCTCGACAAGCGTGAGATGCATCGACAGTCTGATGCGACTGGCGCCAATGACCACGAGTCAGACGAACTCGATTGCGACGCTGAGGCGGAGAGCACGACTAGCGACTTGGACGCCACGGACGACAGCGACGCACTGCTCCTTGCGCTGCGCCATGAGCCGCTCAAACCGCCACCCGAGATCGAAGCGGAGCTACAGCGAGCAAAGCTGCAGCTCCAGCGACCAGCTGCTCTTGCTTCTGACGCCCGCGTGCGAGACGATCGAGTGGGGTCCGCTCGAGGCAGCGGCGACGACGAGAAACGCGTGTCAGCTGCACAACAGCACTTCGTCGCAGCCGACCGAGCACGCATGGCGATCAAGAGTCCGACAGCGGCAACGACGACGAGCGCGATGCATGTGCGTGCGCGGTACGTCGACACGTTCAACCACCCAGTGTAGGTAGGTGGACAGCAACGAATGCTGCGTCCTTGAGGCATCATGCACCACACACACAAACAGCTCGAGCAAGACGATGTGGGATCGCGATGCCAATGCTGCTCTCGACATCCTCCACCTGACACAACTGGTGTCCTCGTCCCGCACACCTTGTTCGTCCAGCGCTGAGCGCCACGCAAGTGCCGTGAGCACCGTCGTAGCAGATCGTGAGCTCGGAGCCGAAGAAGTTTGGCACGAACCTGCTCACACGAGATCGGTAGTCCGTACGTTTGCATTGAAGTGAATCGATTCAAGACCTGAGGTCGTGGTGTAGCCGTTCGAGCGAGTGTGTTGACCAGCGTTTACCAGCGGTTGTGCACACATGCGTCCTCGGTAAAGGGCTCGTGTGCAACGGCGTGGTCGGACCGACGGACGCACAGAGCTGAAAGGCATGGTGGCGGACCATCTTGGCGTTGCAGGTTCGCCAGGAGCGACTGAGAGATCGATTTGAGTTGAGTATTTGAAGGTAGCATGGATTTTGGTTGTTCGTTACTGATGTGGTGCGAGTGCGCCACATGAACTACGTCTTGCGAGGTTTTTTCATTGATGCACTAGGTTTTTATCCCTGTTCGAGCAACGAAGAAAAGAGCGAGCGAGCGCCTGTTCGCGCGAGGAGAGCACAGCAGCGATTCGCTCGGCAGATTCCCACGCACTACCGTCCACTTCTTCGAAAAAAGCGCTCCCGCGCGAGTTGCTCGCAGCAGGTCGCCGCTTCCAGCTGTCGTCTGGTTGTGGTTTGTTTCTGCTGTGGTGTGGCACGGTGTGGCACGGTGTGGCGTTGCGCACTGACATCGATGCCTGCCCATGCTCGCTCGTTCGCTTG
>JAASFT010000160.1:0-32827 GCA_023333885.1 Globisporangium parvum
AGTGTAGTGTTGACGTGTGTTGTAGCTCGTGGAGGAGATCCACTGAGCTTACAAACTTGTCGTCGTCGTCGTGAACGCCGATTGTGCTAACTAGACGGTGCTGCCCCAGCGAGTCGCACGCACAGGTACGCGACGACGTCGCGGTGTCCAAACAAGTCTGCTGTCCGCAGCGCCTCCGTCACGTCGCGCTCAGAGCAATGCTTACACAGGAACGCGACGACGTCGAGGTGGCCACTCGCCACTGCGCCATCGAACACGACCGACGAGGCTTCAATGTCCATTGCATACATCTACGCACTACGCACTACGCACGCACTGCGTCGTCCCTACTCCTCGACGCTACTCGTGCGTCTTACGCCATGAGGATGCCGCCCAAGCCAAAGTTGATCGTCGCGAGGAGCATGCTGTGCATCTTCTCCATCGTCGTGTACGGCGGGAGCTCGACCGAGAAGAAGCACGTATGCGCGACTGGGAGACTCAAGGTGCTGTCGCGTCCGCCTTTCTTCGTGAGCTTGAACGGCTGCGGCCACTTGCCGCGCGGCAAGCGACTGCGGCCCCACGCAAAGCGCACAAAGTCGGAGCGCTGCTCGTCCGAGAACGACTCCATCGCGGCCCAAAAGAGCTGCACCGTGTCGTCCGTCTCGCTGTAGCCGTCGTAGCGCGTGTGCTGCTTCCAGAGCGCAATGTCGATCTTCGGCGACCCGCACGTGAGGATCTCCATCTCTTGCCACGTCAAGAGCGTGAGCGCGCGCATGGGGAACACGGTCGCAAAGCCGCGAACCATCGCAGCGACTTGGAGCGCGCCTTCGTACAGTCGGTGCTGCTCTGCGAGGCGGCAGTACGTCAAGCGATTCGCAAACGTCACGCGCATCGCTTTGCCACCGTCGACGAGCTCGACCTCTTGCCCATTGCAGTCAAACGCCGTGAAGCGCAGGTCGAGGCCTTCAAACGCCGCGTCAAACTCGTCGGGCGTCACGATGCCGTCGCGCTCGCAGTTGCGAATGCCGTCGAGCATTTGGACAAACATCGCGTCCGTGCCGTCGAGGTCGCTCGCATCCACGGGCTGGTCAAGCACCTGCTTCCACACGAGCGACGGGAACGCAAACGGAAAGTCGCCGTGCGTCCGGAGCGAGATGCCAAGGAGCTTGCCGACAAACTCGTACATCTGGATCGCGACTGGGGACGTGCACTTGGGGTTCGGCAAGTACATGCCGCGGTTCACGCCCGTGTCGTGCTGGCCGTTTGGACAGAGCACAAAGAGGCTGAAGTGCGGCGAGAAGAGGTCGTCGACCATCGAGTTCGCGCCTTCGCGGTACACGCCGCCCCAGTCCACGCCCTCTTCGCCGCGGAACTTGACGCTAAAGAGCCGCCCTTTGCTGTCGATCTTGCGCCGGAACTGCGCCGCGTCGACTGCGTGGAGCTGCCGGAACGCTTGCGCAAAGAAGCACTCGGACACCGACGGCTCGACTTCGCGGTCGTCGCGCGACTCGAGCGCCTGGAGCCGGTCGAGCGTAATGCGGGCCGTGTTCGTGCTGTTTGCTGTGTCGCCAACGATGCTCGTGGCGTCGATCGCCGCCTCCACGAGCGCGTTCTTGATGTCAAAGAACACGCAGTGGCTCAAGAGCCGCAGACGGTGCGCAATGGTCCACGACGACGTCGTGTCGCGCAAGTCCAAGAGCGGGAGACACTCTTTGAGGCACTGGTTCACGTACTTGAGCAGTGCGAACCGGAGCTGCACGGCTTCGCGCGGCACGTCCAAGAGCAGCGAGCAGCGCAAGCCGTCGAGCGTCGGGTGGAGCCGCACGTCCGACGGACGCAGGTCAACAGAGCTCAGCGTCGCAGACGCTGCGTTCTCAATGTTCGTGTTCACCCAGTCGACGAGCTGGAGGTCCATTGCAGCCGACCACACGGGCGAGCGTTGTCCATCCGTCGCGGCTGCTGCTGATGCAGTGTCGCTGTCAGTCCTGGACGCTTGCGACGCCTGGAGCTTCGTCAGCAGGACCTCGAGGTCTTCGACGGATGCGCGTGCGAGCTGCTTCTCGCGCGACAAGCCGACTGCCATGACCGACAGACTCACGCCAAACACACTGCCAATGTTGTCGTCGCCGTGGAAGTGGTACTGCAGCGCGTCACCTGGGAAGTCGACTGCGCCAGTTGGCCAGTGCCGCGCGCCGCTGTATCGCTTGCTTGCCACGTGCGTCGCGGTCGCGCCGTCAGCACTTGAGCTCGTGCGCGTGCTGCTCGAGAGCTCGAGCACGGCAGCGTCCGACGCAGTCGCGCAGCGCGGATCGAACGTCACGAGCAGCGATTGCGCGCCAGCAAAGTCGAACGACCCGCGCTGCTCTGCGAGCGCAGTGTACGGGTGCGCACTCTCGATCACACCGGTTGCGCCGTACGTGTCGAGCCAGATCGCGGTCAAGACGTGCTGCGGCAGTGCCTGGGTCTCGCCAAGCAGGAACTTGGTCAGTTCGTTCACGTCGTTGAGGATCTCGGCAGCGTCGCGCTGATCGATGGGCACTGGCAGCACCAGCGGCGTCGTGAACAGCGTCTTGCTGCTGGTGCGCTCCGAGCCTGCAGCAGCGGCGTCGGCAACGGTCTGTTCAAACACGCGCGCTGCCGACGTCGTCATCATCGACAGCTCGACGAGCTGGAGCAAGTGCGCCGAGAGGAACGGCTTGCCCGTGTCCTTCTCGCTCTTGCCGCGCGCGAGCGCGAGGCTCCCAATCGCCTCGAGCGTCTCGAGATCTGGCACTTCCGACGCGGGAAACAACTCGGGCTGGTGCAGCAGCTGCAGCAACAGACGCACGACGCGGCTCTTGAACGGCGCACCCGGCGACCGGAGGTACCGCACGAGCGCGCCGTAGATCTTGCGGTTGTGCACTGCGCCGCGCGCGACGAGCTCGGTCGCGTCGTTGAGCAGGAACTCGAGGATCCAACACGCCCACTCGAGCGACGGGTTCACGAGCACTTCGTCCTCTTTCGACCAGCAGATGCTCGGCATGGGCTTGACTTGGAACCGGTAGCCGTACCCATGCGGCTTCACAGCGTCGTCTTCGGCAGCAACGAAGCGGAACCAGAGCTGGTGCGAGTGCACGAGCAAGTCGGCGACGCGCTTGCCACTCGACGTCGCAGCTGCATCGACGAGCAGTACGCGGTGCTCGCACGCAGCGTCCGAGTAGAACGACAGTTTGGTCTTGGCACCGAGCTTGCACCGGTGGTCAAACACAATGCGCACGCACCGGAACGACCGGTCAACTGTGATTGCTTGCATGTAGTCGCACCGGCCAAAGTACGGGTGGAGCGACTGGAACTCTTGCGGCGCCATGTGCGGGTCGTGCGCTGCGCGCTCCACCGAGAGTCCTTCGCCAGCGACGCGCGTCGACTCGACAAAGTGGCTCACGCACTCTTTCACCAAGACACTCGAGAGCAGACCGTCGTGGTCGTCGACGCTGCCGCCCAAGTACTCGGTCGCAACGTCTTGCGCTTCAGCGTACGACGGCTGCCGCACGCGCCTGATCTTCAGCATCGACTGTGGCAAGAGCGTCGCAACACCATCGCGCGCTTCGCTCTCGTCCTTTGTCTCTTCTTCGGCCGCGGGGCTCCAAGAGCGCACAGGCGCAGGTGCTGGTGCGGGCAGCGACACCGAGTCGTGCACGGACATCGCAATCGCGCGGTAGAGATCTTCGTCCAGCTCGCCAAACTCGTCGAGCATCACGCCGTCGACTGCGTCGCGCAGCGCAGCGTGGTCCGAGTGCGCTGCTATTGACGCGTCGCTCTCACTAGCGACTGGCGCTGCGTATGTGCTGCTGCCACTGCGCCAGAGCCAGTCGGCGTTCTGGACTTTGCCACATCGCGCTTCTTCATCAAGGACGTCGAGTGTGATCTGCTGCACGACGTCGAGGATCGAGCCGCTCTCGTCGTGGTGATGAGTCCTTGATGCGCGCATTGCAACGTCACCGAGGTGCGCGCTGGCGTCAGCTCGACGCTCGTGCGTCTTGGAGCGCTCCTTCTTCTTCTTTGACTCGAACGAGACGCTCGCACGCGAGATGTCGTGGCCGCGCGAGAAGACCATCTCGGACGCAGCGACGAGCTTCAGCAAGTTCACAAACTGCCGGGGGCCGCCAACCGCATGCAAGATCGTGTCTGAGAACGAGGTGCTCGCGACGGGAGACTCACTCGCACTGGGCGACGACGATGCACTCGGTGCATGGCCAAGTCCTGCGCTGCCAGCGTCTAGGAGCGCAGCGATCGCGCGGCGCGCATAGTGCGTCGCCAGTGCGTTCTCTGTGCGCAACGCGACGCGGTGGATGCTGCTCACGCTCTCGATCTCTTCATCGTAGATCTTCGTGATGCGGCGCACGTCTTGCGGAAAGTGCCACTCGTCTTCGTACGCACCCGTCTCGGTGTTGAGGAACGTGATGAGCACGCCTTGCTCTTGCGTGTACCGTCGGTAGACGCCAGTGCGTCCGCTCGCCGACAGACGCTGGAGTGGTCCGACTTCGGTGCTCACGCTCAAGAGCACGTGCGGCGTCAAGTAGTTCGGGTCGAGCGGCGCAAAGCCCTGTGCGCTCGCACTGCGACTTGCACCTTTGGGCTTCTTGGCTAGTGCGGACGACGTGCCGACTGCTGCCGGTGCGAGGATCGGCGCGAGCGTCACGGCCATGATGTCCGAGTTGTCGCGCGCGTCGTTCACAGACGTCGACGATGGTGCTGAGGGATGGGATGCGGTGCCGCTCGCAGTTGAGCTCGCTCCGACAGGCGTGGTGCTCGCCAGCGTCACCAGCGGGTCAGGTTGGTCAATGTCTTCCATCGCCGCGTGGTCGTTGAGCGTCAGCGCTTTCTCGGTCACAAACGTGTCGACGAGCAGCGCGAGACAGTCGGTCGTCTCGACGTACCGACTCCCGTGCTCCATGAGCCACTCCATTGCGCGATTCGGGTCGCTGCTCGAGAGCTCCAGTGCACAGAGTGCGAGTCGGTACGGCATGCCAGAGATGCTCTCGAGCTCTTGCGCTTTCGCTTCGAGCGTCAGCGCTTGCGTTCCGTCGCTCGACGCACTCTCTTGACGCGCCGCGATGCGCGCAGCCGCCAACTGCTGCGTCTGCTGATGCTCTTGAAATGCCGCAGCACTCGGTCCCATGAGCCAGTCAACAGCCAAGTTCGGGTCATCGCGGCACTGCTCGAGCGCAGTCATGCACAGATCGAACGCAAAGCCCATTGCTGCGAGGTTGGACGCAAAGCCACGGCGCATGCGGTACTCTTCACTCTCCTCTTCTTCCGGGTCGCTGTTTGCCATGTCGACTGCACACGCCGCCGCGTTGCCATCGCCTTTGCCGTCTGCGAGCGCTGGCGCTTGCGGATCGCCGAGACCGCGAAACATCGCGCTCCCAAGTGGCGTCGACGACTCGATGAGACGGCAGAGGATC
Source organism: Globisporangium parvum (assembly GCA_023333885.1). Classification (NCBI taxonomy): domain Eukaryota; phylum Oomycota; class Peronosporomycetes; order Pythiales; family Pythiaceae; genus Globisporangium; species Globisporangium parvum. The sequence goes on from JAASFT010000160.1 coordinate 5,424, forward strand.
ATGCGACCGCGCTCTTGCAAGAACGGGAGACTCACAAACGTGTTGAGGCACACGGGCGAGAGCGCGCTGCTCAGTAAGCTCGCAGTGATGTGGCGATGCGCAACGTCTTGCGCCATGTGCACCGAGTGGCGCAGGATCGCTTCGAGCGCCAGGAGCGCGCGCGACCGCACTTGCATGCGCCAGAGGTCGTCAAAGCTCGCCATCACGCTCGACTCTTCGAGCGACGCGAGCTTCAGAATCACTGGCATCATGTCCATCGTGAGCGGGATCACGTCCGACGGCAAGCGAATCTCTTCGACTGGCGACAGCGACGACAGACGCACTTCTTGGACGTTGTGCCCAGGATCAAACTCCTCGGACGATGCATCGAACACGACGCGGACCGTCGACGTCCGCGAGTTGAGCTCAATGAGCGTCGCAGGTGCAGGACCGGCGCCGCTGTCCGAGAAGTTGAAGCCGTAGTCCAAGTGGTGCGTCTCGTCCGTGCGCGACTCCTTCGCAGTCACTTCGACGCGGCCGCCGATGCGAAGGCAGTCCGAGTGCGACCCGAGCACACAGAGTGCGCCGACCGCACGCACAATCGCAGCGCGCACGCGAATGTCTGAGGGCTCGACACTGTGTCCAGTCGCTGACGACGATGACGTGTCGGACTTGCGCCGCGTGAGCACAGGCGCAACGTTGCGGATCGCAGAGCAGAGGAGCTCCGCGACGCGCGACTGCCAGCTCTTCTCTTTCAGCAGCAGCCGCAGCAGCGCGACGCTCTCGGACGCGAGCACGAGGTAGATCTGTCCCGATCGGAACCCGACTGGGTTTGACAGCGACTCGGTGATCAATGCAGTGCTGCTCGCATCGCTCGCACTCGCACTCGCACTCGCACTCGCACTCGCACTCGCACTCGCAGTGGTCGCAACGGCGTGTGGCGCCAGTGGCGCAGCAGTGCTGCACACTGACTCGGCAACTTGGTCGAGCAGCAGGTCGACAAAGATCGACTCGGACCCGAGCAGCGAGCTCACGTGCGCTGGCGTCACGATCCCACTGCAGCACACGCGGCGGAGCAAGAGCTTCACAACGCGCTGCGACCGCGGCGACGCCGTGCGCAAGAGCTCCAAGAGCTCACGCAGCGTCTTGTTCTTCGCCAAGTGGTGCAGCGCCGGCGAGCTGCCACTGAGTGACAGCATGAACGACAGCAGCCCAAACATGTACATCTCGACTTCGAGCGTCTCCATGAGCTCGCCTTGCGCCACGAGCTCGCTCGGGGGTCGCTCGCGCGGTCGCAACTGGACATTGCGCGCCACGCGCTCGATGCCACTCGCATGCGACCGCATGGCTGAGCCTTTGCGCTGCACGGGCGTCGAGATCGATCGGAGCATGCGCTGCGCACGCGTGAGTCCTTCCGCGTCTTGGATCAGCGCCGTGCCGAGCACGAGCTCGCGCTCAATCACTTCAAAGACCTTGCGGTGGAACTCTTGCGAGAACCAGAGCGTCTGGAGCACCGGCTCTGCGAGCTCGCGGTTCGTCGCGGCGCTCTTTGCCGCGTCGCTCGCAGCTTCGATCGTCCGCGCTTGCTGCTCCTCTTCGTCGTAGCTCAAGCCAGCAGCAGCGCGCGCGGCGTCGGACTTGCCATGGCTCGCCATGCGCTGGTGCATCGGTGAGCCGAGCTCAGCGATCGAGTCGCCTTTCTGGAGCTTCTGCTTGCGCTTGAGCTTTGCCGTCGCGGCGACCGTCTTCGCTTCGTCTTCGCGGCGCTCGTGGACGCCGCCAACGCCGATCGTTGCCAGGAACCGAAAGACGATCCACGCGCACTTCTTCGTCTGCTTGCGTAAGAGGATCTGCTGGTCCGTTGAGATGCTCCACTCTTTGATCAGCTCCTGCGCGTCGCGGTCGAGTGCATTGAGTGAACTGCTAGCTCGCGCACTGGGCGATGAAGACGCAGGAGCGCGCTGCATCGCATCCTCGTTGTCGTCGCAGTCGCTCACATTGCTATCGTCGTCGTCGTCGTCGTCACACAGCTCGTTCCAGCGCTGCGCGGTCTGGTCCTCTTCGTACTGGCACACAAGTCGCGACGACTCGACTGCTGACTGGTACGAGCTGCGAAAGAGCCGTCGGAGTTTGCGCTGCAACGCGACAATGCCGCGCAGCACACGCGTCCACGTCGCCGCATCGAGACTGTCGATCAATGGACTCGAGACGACAGGAACGTTCATCAACGCCCAGTGACACGCCGAGATGTTCACCGTCTTGTCTGACCGCTCTGCAGCTGTCGACGAGGAGCAACGCTCGCGCTCACTCAACGACAGCGCACTGTCCGAGCCACACAGTCCTTCGCCTTCGTCCAAGTGCCAGAGTGCAAGGAGTCCATTCGCGTGCTCGCTTGCGCTGTTCACGTCAAACGGCACGCTGCGCTGGTAGTCGCGCTGGATCTGCGCCGCAGTTCGCGCGACGCGCCACACGCGCACTTCGGCGATCGCGCCTTTGAACGCGCGCTGCGTCGCTGCAGTCACTGCTGCAGCACCGTGCGCATCCGCGTCGCTCACCCAGCACCCGAGCCGACCAGGGCGAAAGTGGATCGTTCGGCACACGCGCTCGTACCGTCGCTCGTCGACTTTCACGCCGTTCACAACGAGCTCGAGGCGCTTGGTGTGACTGCTGTACGACAGCGCAATGTGCGTCCACTCGTGCGTGCGGAAGCGGTAGGACGTGAAGACGTGCTCGCGCGGGAAGTTGCCACTCACACTGAGCTGCACGTGCTGGTCGACAAACTCGACATAGACGCTGCCGTTCTGGAAGCCGTTGTCGCTCCGGAGCGACTGGTAGCCGGACAATTCGGTTGGATACACCCACATCTCGATGCAAAAGTCCGGTGCGTCGCCAAGTGCGGGCGTCTCGACAAAGCTCACGCCGGGCGGCTTTGGCACTTGTCCAGCCGGCGTGCTGTGCGTCGGCGAGACGTGGCACATGCCGAGCTGGAGCGCTTTCCGACCGAGCAAGTGCGGCGCGCACCACGACAGCTTGACTTGCAAGTTCTTGAGCAACTCGGCGTAGAGCAGCGACATGGACGACGCAGTGTGACGCGCGGCTGCTGTCGCTGGCGCAGTGTCGTCTGGACGAAAGACGTAGTCCAGTCCGCTGTCTTTCCACCACTGCTTCGAGCACGCGTACGACGGCGCGCGGAGCAGCAGCCGCAGGATGTCGCGCTTCGTGACGTAGCCAGTGTGCAGGACGCTCTGCTGCACAAAGTCCTCCGATAGCGGATGCCAGTTGATCGTCGTGTACTGCAGCGACGTGCGTCGTCGGTCGCCGGAGCGATCAAAGTACGTCTTTGCTGTCATGCGCATGCCAGCCAAGTCGGCGGCCGCGTCGACTTGACTCGACTGGATCGAGAACAGGTCGTGAACTGTCGAGAGGATGCCGGTCTTGAGCAAGAACGGGTGGTCGCGCGGCTCAAAGTCGAGGCTCCACGCGCACAGGATCGCGTGCTTGAGCTGCGAGTTCGGTGCACACCCGCCGCTCGCAGTGCTCGACGTCAGGAGCTGCGCGAGGAACGCGTACAAGTCGCAGAACGCGAGCTGCACGCGCTCGATCGTCGGGCGATTGCAGCCTTCGAGTCCTTTCAAGTAGTGGTGCCGCACCGTCGCACGGAACGTCTCGGTCACGACCTGTCCGTCGTTCAGCTCGCGCGACTCGCGCTCGTCGTCTGTGAACCCGCGCAGCGCTGGCCGCAAGAAGATGATGGCGTTATGGCGCGCCGAGTCGAACGACAGGACGCTCAAGATGCTCTTCATCGCTTCGAGACCAAAGAGACGCGAGTCCGAGCGCTTCTGTCGGCGCTCGAGCAGCGACCGGAGCACTTCAGGCGGTGCGCCGACGCCATTGCGGATGTACAGGTCGCACGCTTTCATCGTGGCTGAGAAGCTGTCTTTGTAGTGGTACCGCCGCTTCGGCGCTGCTCTCTCGTCGTGGTCGTCGAGTGCGTTCATGCCACTGCTGCTTGCGGTAGCGTCTGCAAGCTGATCAGAGCTCAACGTGGCTGCAGCTGGACCTGTGATCGACGCGCGGCGACTGCGCCATCGATCTTGTGCGCGCAAGACATCGACGATGCCGGACCACTTGGAGCTGTCGGCTTCGCGCAAGCTCTTCCAGCGCTCGAGCATCGGCTGCAGCGCAGGCGGCGTCTTCTGCGAACTCCACTTCTCCGCCAAGTTGCTCAGCGCGACTTGCGAGTCCACGCCGAGCTTGTCGCGCTCTTCCGATGGCGGGTCGAGTAGACACAGGAACTCGGCGCGCTGGCACACTTGCGCGACAAAGTCGTCAAACGACTTGGGCATCGCGAGGCGCTTTTCAAAGTCAAGCTCCTCCGGTTGCGAGTGTGCTCTTGCGATGCGATCATCGCCATCACTCGCACTGGTGGGGCATTGGTCACTTGATGGCTCGTCCTGCGAGCGCGCGCGGTACTCTTGTCGCGTCTTAATGAGCCAGTGGCGCAGCGTCACGATGCGCTTCCACACGAGCAAGAGATCCTCGGACGGATCGAGCTCCGAGTGGTCGGATGCATCGGAGACTGCCATTGTACCGGACTGCACAGGGTCGGCTGCGCCGGATACGATCGCTTGCGCTTCGTGCAGCACATGCGGCGGCGCGTGCTTGATGAGCGCTGCGCACATGAGCCGCTCGCAGTCTGGGAACCGACCGAGTCGACTCAAGAACGACCGATCCGGCGAGCGCTTGTCGAGCCAGTTCATGATGATCTGGACTGGACCAGTGTCCGACATGTCGTACGACAGCCTCTCAAAGAACGTGCTCTGCCGGATCGTGTACAGATCGTCGGCAACCATCGCGCTCGAGCCCGACCCGCGCTTCAGCGGGACGCCTGCGTCTTTGTCAACGCTGCTCTGTTCGCGCAGCAAGAGTCCGCGGAACGCAGCGTCCGACGGATGCTGTGCGTACTCGGCTTCAAGTGCGCTCTGCCACTCGAGCTGGCTCCCAGTGGTGGTTGCATCACGCTGCGACGATGGGACGCCGTCATGGAGGATGCCGCCACTGAGAAGCGGCGACTGGAGCCACGGCAAGAGCTCTTCTTCAATGCCGTCGACCGGATGGCCAGCGATCAGTGTGCTCGCAATGCGTCCCGCGAGCGACGCCAACGAGTTGTGCAGATCAAACAGCCAGTGCACGCGGAGCGTGGACTTTGCAATGCCTGACGGTCGGATCTGCACGACGTCGTGCGAGCCGTAGAGTGAGACACCCGGTGTGAGCGCACGCGGGAGCTGCGCGATCGCCGACGACGCTGGACAGAGCTCCGCCAAACCGACTGCAATGCCGACGCTCTTGCCGTTGTACGCAAACGACAGCGCGTGCAGATCGTAGTCGATCACGAGCGTCAAGATGTCGCCCGGTGCGAGTGCAAAGCGCTGGCCGTAGCTCGCGCGCTTGCCTTTCACCCACAGTGCGCCGATCGCTGGCATCCACCCAATGCTGCTCAGCGTCTCGCCCAAGAACGACTCGTACCGGATGCTTGGATGTCCAAGCGCTTGTGTGCTCGTGCACAAGCTCCAGTCGACACCGACGCAGATGTGGCCCGACACAGTGCCACCGGCGCGCGCGCTCTTGATGATGAAGTCGACCGAGTGCACGCCCTGGACGAACGCAGTCTGGAGGAAGCAGTTGCGCCACGCCGCACCAGCGCCGAGACCGTGCGCTGACGTACCAGAGTGGCTCACGCTCACACACTCGAGCTTGCGCTTGACGCTGAACTTGACCGAGAGACTCCCAAACGGCGACGCAAAGCGCGGGACCGACGCAATCGGACTCTCGCCTTCGACGAGGAACGTCGGGACGCCGTACGCTGCACCGCCCAGGTTCTGCGAGTTCGGGAACGCAGTCGAGCCCGAGGCATAGCAGTCGCGCAGGATCTTGATGTACGAGCTGTCGTACTCTTCGTCCGGCAGATTCTCTTTCTTGTACCACGGGTCGCCGCCGTTGGCGTACTCGTGCGTGGTCAAGCGATAGAGCTTCCCTTGCGTGAGCTTCACAGGCGCCGCGAGCGGCTCGAGCGCGTACCCGAGCACGTCTTTCTTCGACGCGCCAGAGACAACGACTTGCGCAACGAGCTGCTGCGACGCTTCTTCCCACAAGCGCACCGCGTGCTGCCGCACGAGCCGACCGCTGTTCTTTGCCGGGTTCACGGACCGACCGAGCGCAACGACTGCAAACGTGCTCGTGGCTTCAAACTGGAACCCGATCTGGCCTTCAAAGTGGTCCTTGTCACCCGTGTAGAGCTGCTTGAAGACGTTGTACATCTGCCGCGACGCCTGGTGGTGCACCACGAGCGACTTGTCGACTGCGAGCATGCGCTCGAGCTCTTGCGCTTCGATCATGCGCGCCTTTTGGTGCAGCTCGAGCTTGCGCAAGCGACTGTCCGACCTGTCGACGACCTGGAGCTCGGAGCAGTACTGGTCGACGCTCCCGAGCAGACGGCAGAGCGCTGGGAGGATCGGTCGTGCGAGCCACGTCTGGCGCCGCAGGAGGCACAGACACGACACGAACCACGGCAGGAGCTCCGACAGCACAGGGATCTCGAACGTCCGGAGGTTCGCCTGGAGCGCGCACTCGGCTGGCGACTCGCGAAACGACATGTCAGTCTGCTCCGCAATGAGCGTCTCGACGAGCTCGCGGCACGCGCGCAAGAGGAGGAAGCCGTACTGGATCGTCGACTCTTGCACGAGCGCGCGCTTCGTGTCAGCCTCGGACGGAGCGAAGGCGCTCGAGCGACTGGTGTCAGCACTGTCGCAGCTCGTTGTCTTGGTCAAACCGACTGCTTCTGCGAGCAAGAAGAGCTGGTACGTCTTGAGCAGCGCCATTGCGTCGGTGGCGATGCAGTAGCTCGGACTCTCGCTCATGCCAGTCTGCTCGCTCGTTGGGTCTTTAGTCGCCGCTGCGCCTCGCCCCCAGTCCGACTGCTGAATCACGCGGATCAGCAGCTGGATCGCTTCGTTCACGTCTGCGAGCGACGACGCCGACACCGCATCGATCGCGTTCGTGTCGTCCATGGTCTGGAACTCCACGAATGGGAAGAGGTTGAGAATGCCCTCTTGCCCTGGCGACGCAAGCAGCCGCATCAGCGCGGACAGTAAGACGTAGCGAGACGTGCCTCGCTTGAACGCATCGGCGACGTGACACCGCAGCAAGTGCAGCAGCAAGTGCAGCTTCTCGCTCGGCGAGCCGTAGATGACCGAGAAGCCAGCGATGATCGTCTCACTCGCTGCGATCTGGACGTCGTCTGGTAGCACATGCGTCGTCGCCTCATCGCCGCCTCGGATGTTTGCAATGTGCTCCAGTTCACATCGCAGATCGTACGCCAGCGCCGGCGTCAGTCCGATCTCATCGGCCACGTCACCCGTGTCGTACACGTGGATGCTCTCAAAGTTCGCGCTCACGATGCCGAGCGTCGAGATGCACAGCTGCGTCGCCAAGCGCGCGCGCGTCGCGTCTGCTTCCGTACGAGCCTCTACCTGCGCTGCATCAAGGAGAACGTCGGACTGGAACCGCTTGAGCATGTCGAGCAGCAGCTCAAAGACTGCGCCGCATGGCTGGCGGCAGAACGGCTCTTCGAACCCGATGGCACTTGCGTGCGAGGCGTTGCCAGTCCAGTCCAAGCTCCTGCGACGCGTGTGCTCGTCCGCGTGCTTGCGCTTCGACGTGAGCGACGCGAGCGCAAACAGTTCGCTCGTGATCGCAGCGCTCAGCTCCAAGAACAGGTCGTGCGTGGGAGCAACCTGGTCGAGCGACAGCGCATCGTCGCACCGTGCGAGAGGTGCGTCACTTGGTGCAGCGACAACTGCGGGTGATGGTGCAGCCGTCACTGCCAGCGCGCTACTCGCGTCGCGCGTGCCACTGCGGCACACAGCGCAGACTTTGAACGCGCCTTTGTTCGTGAACGTACACGTGTCGCACGTCCACTCGTCGACTGGATACACACACGGATCGATCCAGATCGCATGTGCGCAGTGGTTCGACCCCGTGCACGTCACAACGAGCTCGAGCATGCGCACGCCGCGCACCGAGAGGTCAAACTTCTCGACTTGCCGCGCCTCGGACACAACCTTGGAGTGCCATAGCGTTTGCCCGTCGCCGAGGATCGAAAAGACGACCGAGACGCCGCGTTGCTGCAAGATCTCGTTCTGCACGTCGTCGTTGATGCCTACTGCGCCAACGAGTCGGCTGTACGCGTCGGCCAAGTCGTAGATCACGTACGCACTGCCTCGTGATGGAGGGTGCGTCGAGAGACAGCGCTGGCGCGGCTCGCCGCTGATCGTGACAGGGTTGCTCGCTGCCGCTGTGCCAGTGGGCAGCGTCCGCGCGTCAGCGTCGCTCGCGTACCCGAGCTGGTTCCCTTTCCCGAACGTGCCGTACCCGACCGAGTAGTGATACTCTTTGAGGTTCGAGAGGCAGACGGGATCAATGTCCGCTGCGCTCGAGTCCGCGTCGTCCCACTTCTGGACACCGAGGAGCGTGATGACTTTGCCCGAGCCGTAGAACGACACTGCCGGGTACACTTCGTGCCCTGCGAGGTCCGTGAAGACCACGCCGTACTCGGTATCATTGATCTTGTACGCAAGCGTGCCTTCGGTCATGTCGACTTCGATCTGCACGACGTCGCCTGGGTGCACTTTCCCGATCGATCGGCTCAGCTTGTGTCCGCGCGCGTACAGGTTCCCGTTGTAGCCGCGGAGCATCCACAGGTTCGGCGACGAGTCGTAGCCGCTCACTGTCACTGGCAAGATCGCTGCGCCAAAGCACGTCATCTCGTCGTCGACTGTGTCGTTGTCAAGCCGGAACTTCCACGACGCCTTTCCGCTCGTGATGCCAGTGTTCACTGCGGCGTACTGGTAGCTCGTCTCGCGCGTCCGGACAGTCAGCCCCGCGTCTTCAATCGTCACGCCAGCAGAGCAGACTGACGGCTCAAACAGCGCGCGGATCTTGCGCGACTCGCTGTTCTTCTTCTTCCCTTCGCCGCGCAGCATCTTCTCGGACTCGTCGGTCTTGTACGCTCGCACGCCGTCCACCAGCTGCAGTCCTTGCTCGAGCGCAAACGTCGCGACGCCTGGCACTGCTGCGAGCGAGCACTTGGCGCGAAAGTCGAGGAGCATCTTCACAAACAGCAGCGTTGTGCTCAGCGACGCAGTCGCGAGCGCCCACGCTTTGAGCGCGCCGATCGCTTCGACGACAATGTCTTCGTCGCTGTGGCGAATCGCACCGAGCAGCCAGTTCGCAACGTCGTTCAGCGCAGCCTTGGGCTCGACAAAGAGCGAGTTCGCACACGGGACGTTCAGCCGAATGCTCTCGATCGCGTACGTGCCGTTGCGGTTGACCGGCGGGATGCCGCTCATCGCAATGCGCATCTCCGTGCTCGCGTCTGGGAAGCGCAACGAGAAGTACTCGGGCGGCTGCACGGCTGTCATCGTCTCCTCCACCACTTGCACAAACTTGTCGCTCCCTGGGACGCGGTACTCGATCCCGACTCGCTGTGGCACGCTCTTTGCATGCCAGCGGATCTGGAGCGACGTCACGCGGCCGACGTCTGCGTGGCGAATCACAAAGTGCGTGAGCCCAGGTCGCTGCTGTGACAACCAGAACGTGCTTTCAACGTCGTCGATCGCGAACTCGGCTGGGTGCGCTTTCGGACTCGCAGCACACGACGATGCGCTGACCATGTCGCTCGTGAGCACGAGCGGCGTCTCTGGGCTCTTCTTCTTTGGGCTCCAGAACGCGTAGAGCGAGAGCACGGGGAAGCACGTGAGCAGCCGCGCCATCTCTTCGAACGACTGCTGCGCGTGCGGGCTGCAGTAGTCAAACGACGCGAGCAGCGCCGAGAGCGTGTGCATGGCCAAGTGGTGGAGCTCGACGTTTGCGCCAGTGGTGTCAACGGGCCGAACGAGCTTCTGCACGTGGGTCGCTTTCAAGAGCGTGCTTGCGATGCGCGAGCTGTGGGAGATGACTGCGAGCCGGCGCTCGAGCACGTGCGTGAACAGCGGCGTCGGGAGGACGTTCAGCAGCATCTCCTCGAGCGTCCGCACGGATCCTTTCTCCTTCCCCGCCTTGTCGACAACGCCGGCGCTGACCATGTTCAGGTAGTCGTGGACGCTCTGGCGGCACTTCATCTTCCGGTTCTTGTGCATCCGGTGCTCAGTTGGCAAGTCACCGCCGGTGCTGTCGCCGCAGATCAAGCCCGAGACGAACGCGTCGTCGAGCAAGTTCGCTTGCAAGCGACGCAAGTACGCGTCGCTCTGGAGATACTCGTCCCAGCTCTGCGCCGTGGTGTACTGCAGCGGCGCAAAGCACGACGCGCACGACCGGGTCTTGCCAGAGTGCAAGCGCGCTGGCTTGGGCATCCACCCGTCCTCTTCCACGCCCCAGTCGAGGTCGACAGCTGCGCGGGCCGGTGCTGCGGCACTGCTGCTCGTGCCAGCGCCAGGCGACGAGCTGCCGTCGCCACTGCTGCTGTTGCGGTCCGTGCGACTCTGGCGAGTTGTCGCTTGCCGCGTCAGGAGCTGGTGCGTCGGATGCTCGTTGCGCAAGAGCGCGTCGTGCTCCATTGCGTCGGCACTGTCGTCGTCAATGTCGAGCGTTGTCGCGGCAGTCGCCATCGTTGCAGCAGACGCACTGGCAGCAGTGGTTGCGCCAGCGGAGGCAGACGCAGTCATTGCTCCTGTGCTGCGGCTCGTCGTCGTCGCTGCTGCTGGTGTTGTTGTCATTGTGATCGTGCGCGCGTCAGGGGTGACTGTGCGCGTCTGCGTCTCTGCGAGCGCCGCGCCGACGCGATGGACACTGCGCGGCGAGAGACCAGAGAAGACTGGCGCGTCCTGCTCGTCCCAGACGCCGCTGTCGTCGTCGTCGTCCATGCGAGCGCTCGCGTCCACTCACTCGCGGCGCGGAGATCGTCGCGCGGCACAGAATGCGACGCTTCTTCAAGCCAAGCGACTTGGACAGCGAAAGATATCCAATGGGTGTGGTACACACGAAATGACGACCTGGCACATGTGTGCAGGTCCTGGTGCTGCTCCCGCCGCTGCTGCGTGTGCGTGCGAACGCCCACAGCCAGTGCGCCACAACAACTCGCTCACGCCAGCAGCGGGTCGCAGTCGTCGTCACGCTCGCCTGCTCGGTCTATCCATCCATCTGCGCAAACCAACGCACTCGGCTGGGGGAGGAACACTGCGCTCGACGGCACCAGTGCGTCCGTGTCCTTGCCATTATCGTCGTATTCGCCACCTGTGGTCGTATCTTTCATGCAGCTGACGGTCTGGCTGCCTGGTGTCCTACACGCTGCGTCGCTCGCTTTGGTAAGCAGTGGCTCGCGAGCCGCCGGGCGAGCCCAGACGACAGACTGACAAACGCTGCGCAGGTGGCGCGCAGGAGCCTCCGGCGCCTACACGCGCTTGAAGTTCGCCGCGCCGCTTCCTACGATATTGCACGGCTCGATCTTGAGCGCGTGCTTGATAGCGTCGCCGTCAAACTCGGCCGACGGGAGCACCACGAGCGAGCTCGTCTCGATCGCCGCCACAGGCGCAAACGACAGCGTCGTCTCTTCACCGGTGATCAGGATCTTGTCCGTCGCGCTCAGCTTCAGGCTACAAGGAGCACGAACGAACATCCGTCAGTCAGTCGGTCAGTCAGTCAACGCAGCTGATGCAGCGTCCGCCAAGCGAGACAGCAAGCCAAACGCACGTCTTCGCGAGGTCGCTCGCGCGCTTGAGGACGTCCGCGTGCGTGAGCACCTCGCCCTTCTTCGGGTTCTGTCCGTCCACCTCTGGAGAGTGGCATCCCACGCGTCAGTGCATCGCGACAGCATCCATGCGAATCACTCGGAGCAGGCAGTACGCACTCGAGTACGACACAGCGAGCGGCGTCTTCGCGTGCACAGCGTTCTGGAGCGCCGCAACGACGTGCTTCTCCGGCGTGTTCACCATCACTTGGTGGAAGTGCGCAATGCCCTCGACTGGCTCAAAGCCCGTCGAGATGACCGTGTGGAGGTGGCGGAAGTTCTTTGGGCGGAACACGCCGTACTGCTCGCGGTCTGCAGTTCGTCCGTCAGTGTATGTGGGAGGGAAGGCAGACGCACAGTGCGTGAGGGCACCGACAGAGACTTGCACAGCGCGCCGGCAAAGGCACAGACGTACACGTCGCGAGCTCCGGGAAGAGTCCCTGGACGATCTCGGTCTGGTTGCGACCGGCGATCTTGGGCTCGAACAGGAGACCGCTCGCCTTGCTGTCGTGGAGAATGTACTCGATCTCCTCGGCAGTCGACACCTTCGGGTCAATGACCGCGAGCGTCACGCCCGCCTTCGCAGCCGCGAGCTGTGCGATCACCTGTGAAAGCGATCGATTGAAGCGAGCGAGCGAGCGTAGAAGAGCGAGACGGCGCGTCAGTTGAGCTGCTCGTCTCGTGCGCTCTCACTCAGACAGCAGATGAGATGCTATCCACGCTGTATGACGTACACTCTCAGCGTTGTTCGGGAGCCACACGGCGAGGACGTTGCCCGGCTCGAACTTGAGCGAGTGGAGCCCGTGCGCGACCTCGTCGACGATCGCGTTGAGCTCCTTGAAACTCCAGCGGAGCTCCTGCTTGATGCTGCGCAGCGCTTCCTTATGCGGCAGGCGCTCGACAGCCTCGTCGAGGGCACCGCCGACAGTGCTAGCAGCACGCGCGGCGCCGAGAGCGCGCGCAGTGGACGGCGCGAGGCGCGCGGTGCGGAGGAGGCCGAGCATGGTCGTGTCGAGCAGCAGCAGCAAGCAGCAAGCAGATCGAGGCGGCGATGATCGGTCGGTCGATCGGGGGTGAGCCGCGTTCCTCGCCACAAAATCGCAGACTTTCCGGAGGTCTGGCAATGCCCGTGAGTAGTGTGATGTGTGCCAGTTGTTGCAGTTCGATTAGGGTAATCGGTGTGGGCCACAGTAATGTAGTGAATGCGCCAAAAGTAAATTGACAAATACGTTGCAAATGGAATGCATGCGCTTCCTTTTGTGATGCAAAATGCACAATACGGTGGGTCACATACAATTCGATCACCGTCTTTCTCCTTTGCTGTTTCATAAATAATAGTGACATAATTGAGTATCACACCAGCAGCAACAATCGACAAACCAACACCTCGAACTCAAGAGCTCTTCCAGCACAAGACGTCATGCTCGTGCCTGTCAGTGTCGACGGCGCGCGCAAGGAGTGGTCGATCGTCGAGCTGCAAGGCGGACTCGTCGCTGACGACGGCACAGCGCTCGCTGGCGGCGTCGACATCGGGACGCTGCGCTTTGTCGACGGCGTGCCGACGATCCGCATCGGCAACCACATCCTCGCGGGCAAAGTCGCCAAGCTCCCAAAGCCATTTGCGATCCTGCAAAAGGACGTCGGCGTGCCAGACACAAGTGCTCCTATCCAAGACCAACCGCTCTCTGACGATGGTATGTCTGACGGCAGTGCAGACAACGACACAGGTGGGCACGGATGCCACTTTTCCATGCGATGGACAATGAACATCGCTGTCGCTTGCGTGCTCTCTCATCGTGCTTACGTCTGTGTCGCTACGCCTATGCACTTGCAAGCTGGCGCAGTAGCACAGTCCACAACACCGCGCGTGCGGTACGAAGTCGTCGGGATCGCAAGGACCCGCGTGATCTTCAACTCGCGACCGAAGCCTGTGCTTGTCGAGTGAGTGAGCTGGCGCAAGTGCAAACAGCTTCCAACAGCATCAGTAGCACCAGCAGTAGTAGAATAGCAATCAACACAGAGCACGTGCGTGTGCCCCTCATGTTGGACTTGGTCGTGTGAGAGCGTGACGACTGCACGCATCGAGGTGGCTATGAGCGCATTTGTAACCCTTTGCGAACGCTGGGTAACCCTTGTAACCCCCACTCAAGCACATTCATTGCTGGCAACATGCAGCACAACAACAACGGAGGTCGACCGCCAGCGCCGCGCGCGCCGCCACCGCCTCCGCTACCGCAGCAGCAGCAGCATGCGTTCATACATGCGATGCAGCCGCCTTCATGGCAGCCACCACCACGCGCTCCATTCGTCGCGCCACCGCATCCCCATTTCCAGCAGCCGCACCATCCGTTTGCTCCTCCACCACACGTGCACACGTTCGCACCGCCAGGCGCGCATCTCCGAGGCTTTGGTGCGCCAGCACCAGCCTACACATACAGCCCAACTCCGCTAGGACGACTCAATTACACACGTCCGCAGTATGCGCCGCCGCCACGACCACGACCACAGCCGCCTGCAGTCGCTCTTCCGGACCAACGGCATGTACTCGAAGCGCAGTGGATCGAGTCATTCAAGCGCGAGCACTTGCCACGTGAGGCGGCAGTACCTCCACCAAGCGATGCGAGTCATGACCCGCCACTCCAGTACGCTCCTTACCTCGCAGCTATGTCACAAACTGCCGCACGCAGGACGTCTCACGTGCGCTCTCACATGTGCTCGCTTGCTTCCGACAGACGCATGCGCAAAGCACTCGCGACTGCACAAACGCTTCTAGCGCAGCTCGAGGCAGCAGCTTCAGATGCGGTAGCGATCGAAACGCGTCTGCGTGAGCTCGAGGCTGGGAGTGCACAGCGTAGCGACATCATCACTACTGCAGCAGCACCGACTGGCGCCATCGCAGAGACGGAGACCAGTGGGAACGACAGCGACGCTCTGGATGCGCTCGAGAGCTCGCGTCTCCGGCTCCAGCGCGACCGAAAGCTCGCGACGTGCGCTGCACTCAAGCGCGAGCTCGACGCCATGAACGCCGACACGCTCTTCTGCGCGTCGCAGGCAGAGCTCGCAGCCCTCACGCAGTTCGCCAAGCGCGTGCGCAAGAAGCAGGTTGGTGGCGATCCTACCACGACTGTGGACTTGACACTGGGGTGTGAGTACACCTAGAGCTCACTCATCAGTGCGTTTGCTTGACTCGGCGGAGCAGATGTACCGGAAGCGCGCGAAGACGCGCCATCGCGTTGAGGCGACGATTCGCCATGCGCTCGTCGTAGCTCCAGCGACACCAGAGGCGGGAGTCAGCGAGGGCGATCCCAGTGCGAGTTCACAGCAAGAGAATCTGGATCCGAGCGACGACGCCTCGGACGTGAGGCACTTGGTCGCTGCGCACGCGACCACCGAGCGCGAGACGGCGCGCAAAGTGCTGCTCTTGCTCGACATGAAGGTTCAGCGACAGCGTACGTGCGAGTCATCCTGAGCCATGGTTCATCGTCCGCGGTGTTGCTTTGTCTGTCGGGACCTCACTGTGATCTCTCACTCTCTCACTCTCTCACTCTCTCACTCACTCTCTCACTCTCTCACTCGCACTGTCCTTTCGTCGCTGCAGGCGACCTGAGCGACGCAGAGCAGAATGAGATCGCAGCGATGCGAGCAGCAGCACTCAAGTGTCTGACGCGGAGACGTCGAGCGCCACGACCGCCATCGTCTCCAGTTGCAGAGCCGCAGCAAGCGCCTGTTGCGTCAACCACAAAAGCCACAGACACAGGTGGCCCTGCGGCTGTGGCGACGCAGAGCGCACGTCGAGCGCTCGTGGATCCTGAGACGATCGACATGGAGACGCTCATTCGCATCCGACGGGCGTGGGACGCGTATGTCGTTGCGCCTCCGACTGTGCCTGGCGCGTCGTCGATCCCACCCGTACGCTCGTGTCTATCCGTCGCTTATCAACGCTTTCATAGTCCCAAGTCCTGACGATGATTGTGTTGTTAGCACTTTGTGCCTCCGCCAGCGACACCATCGCCGCAGTGGGCAGTCTTCCGAGCATGAGCCACAGACCAAGAAGGACAGAAGACTCGCTCTTACGATGAACCGATCACACGACAGTCAGCACAGCGAGTCACTAGGCGAACATGGTGCGCTCGTCGACTCACTCTGTCGTTCAACAACGTCTCCTACGAACGCTGGGGATCCTCGCAGTCGGTTCCACTCGCTCGGTCGACTGCGAACGAGATCTCTGCGAGACGGCGCTGCTCCTGCGCAAACGCGTCGACAAAGTGCGCTATGTGCTGCAGCAGCACGTCGAGGTCATCTGGTGCGTCTTGCTCGTCAAAGTACGTCAAGAAGCGCTGCTTCTGCACAGTAGAGAGCCTCGAGTCAGCAAGTCCAGTGAACCGCACGAGCGTACCAGCTCACCAGTCTCATGCACAACGTACGCTTGCGAGCAGTTGCTGCAGCAGCGCGTCGATCGCATCGAGGTCGCTCTCGACTTCAGACGCAAAGTGCGTGAGGATCGAGCTCGCCATGTCGGCCGTTGCGCTCTCGTTGCCTCGGTCAGCGTCCGCTTCGTGCACAATGGCTTGCCAGCCGACTTCGAGCGCTTTGCGCTCCGCAACGAGGCACTGGAGCGACACTTTGCTGCACGGCGCGACCAAGTGGATCTCTTTCGGGAACGCTGTCAAGTGCGGGCAGTCGCGCTATCGACGCAGCGATCTGCATCAGCGAGTAGCGGGTCCTCGATCATCGTCAGAGACACACAGACATGCACGGACGCAGTCGCGTACATTCATCGCGTGGACTGCAAACTGGAGCAGCGTGATGCCGCCTGTGAACGCTTTCGTCTGCGCGAGCTTGCTGAGCGAGCTGAGCGAAAAGCCCACAACGCGCGCTGCGTGCGTCGAGTCCGCCCCAAAGTTGAGCGTGATCCCGAGCTCGAGGAGGAACCGGAAGACGTGCTGGAGCGCACGACTCGAGCAGAGTTGGTGAATCCCGCGGATCACGAGGTTGATCGCTTCACTGATGTCGTCAAAGCCAAGAGAAGAGCTTTCGTGAGTGCGTGAGAGAGTGTCGACATCGCCCAAGTACGCCAGGCAATGTGCCAGTCGTACCGGAGCTCGTGTGCGCGCGATGGGAACTCTTGTCGGAAGATCAGACACGCGAGCTTCTCGCGAAAGCGCGGGATGCGTTTGATCTCGACGATGAACTGCTCCGCCTAGTGCATGCATACGAGGGTGAGCGTCTTGTCCTCAGTGTCACGAATGCCTACATCTTGCAGTGTGTACCTTGCCGAGGAGCGCTGTGTCGCCGCTGAATGCATCGATCGCTTCGAGCTCCTTGCGGTCGGGCCACATGTCGAGCAGTGACCGGAGCTGCGCGGCGCAGAGCACTGTCGGGTTCAAACTGCCGAGCTCGTGCACGAGGTCAGGCAGACTGAGCTTCACGCGCGCGAGCGTGATGCTGATGTTCTGCGCCTTCTTCGTCTCGAGGATCGCAACGCGCGCTTTCCGAGCAAACACTGCGCTGCTGGTACTGAGCGACGATGACGCATGCGCGAGGACGTCTTTCACAAAGAGCTTCTCGAGCAGTGCTTCAGTCTCACGCGATACATTTGGCAATGGTACTGCTGCTGCTGCTGCTGGAGATCCGCTGGAGTCTGGATGCGCTTGACGCTGACTCCACATGCGTTCTTGGTCGCGATGCAAGCTGGTGGTGGTGCTGCTATTGGCGCCGCGCACTTTGGGGTCCCAGTAGAGTCGCTTGCGAAGCACGTTCTTGCGCACGACAGCGACAGTGTTGATCTGCGCGCTAGATCCAGCTGCAGGAGCACCAGTGCTTGGCATCACGGCAGTTGTCTTCTCAACGACGAGATGCGGTCCGTCGAGCTCAACAGGGTCGACGCCAGCGAGACGCATGGCTTGCTCGACTGTCTCGCGCGGGATGCCGATGCGCAACATGGTGAAGAACCGCGCGTGCTTTGCACGATGCGCAGCGATCTCTTCGCTTGGCGACAAGAGCGGCGCCAGTGAGTCGATCGCATCAGCAGTGCTCGTCGATGCAGGTGACAGCGATGGTGGAGAAGGCGAACGAGACGCGGTCTGAGCCACTGCTGCTGGTGCTGCTGGTTGTGCGCTCGTGCACTTGGGTCGCGCTCCTTGACAGCTCAGCTCACTGTGCACGGGCGAGCAGTGAGCGAGGTGTCCAGATGCAGCAGCGCGCTGCTGCAGCAAGCGGTTGAGACTGCTCGCATCGACCATGGTATGCGTGCGTGGGTGTGCGTGCACGACAGCGACGCTTGTTGCTATGCTGGAGTTCGTGCTCGCTCTCGCTGCGTTGAGAAGGAGCTTATTATCTTGTTATCTAGAGCTGCTCGCTGCACTTTCGTGCTTGCAAAGCGCACCGCTCCGAGAAAGGACAGTCGTAGGAAGGCGAATCGAGTGGACGATGATGGCCATTGCGACTGATCGAACAGGAGCCTCGCGTGCCATCGCACGCCGCGCGGTCGTAGTCGTCAAGGGCAGCAAGCCGCCATGGAGGTCGCGTGGTGGTGGAGCAATGGAGCAATGGAGCATCTTGGTGTGTGTCGCTTCGCATGGAAGCGGTCGATGGCTGCACTTGAGTGCGTGTGGTCCACCTCAGTCGCCTGAAATCCATTCAGGCGGCAAGCGTCCCACTTTTTTCGAGGCTGACGTTTGTCTGGCTACTTTGGGATGCGAGTTTCAATACTGAAATCAAGTGCCGTTCAAATCACCTGGTGCGCACGACGGAGCGACTCTGAGCGGACATCGATCTCGGCTCTACGACATCCTCCCTCACGTTGCAACGTCCATTGGCTCGGAGCAGTCGGTCAAATGTCCATCGCACTGGCTGACAGAGGATCAACCACTCGCGACATCTTCGTTTGCAAACAGCTACGATTGCATGCATTTTTCAAGTCAACCGACCTTGCGAGCGCGGATCAAAAGTAGCCCTAGCCCCTCGATCTCCATTTGTATCCGCCCACGACGCGGAAAAAGGCGAGAAAGCGCTGCAAAACCGCCAGGTCGTACTAGACTTGGCATTTGTATCGAGCTGTGCGCAAGTGTGCTTGGCAACCAAGCTGCTTCAGCGTCCCATCAAGCGCTCACACACCTCTCTCGGCGCGCGCAGGAGCAGCGCGACGACGACGACCAAACGCCTCGGCGACGCTTGACGCTCGACGCTTGCTACCGTGTGTGCGCGATAGGAGCATTGACGCTCTCGCTTGGGTCTCGCTCGCTCGACGCACCAGACCAGACTAGACCAGGACCGAGGCGCTTGCGTCGTGAGTGGAAGTGACGCGCTCCCGCGCGAGCAATCGGACTGTCGGGCACAACGAACGACCGCACGACCGATCGCGACACAGGTCACGCACACTCACACACGCACACGCCGAGCAGCACAGTCTGAACGATCGACTGCCTGATTGACAGACTCCTCGTCTTGCAGCCGGCAGCGTCAGCAACAATGAAGCTGTCGACGCCCGACAAGAACATGGCTGGCGGGGCGAACGGCAGCAGCAGCGCAGGCGGCCGCGCGAGCGTCGCGAACCGCGCGCAGTCGTTCGCGCCGCGCCGCCGCGCGCAGTCCAACTACCAGGGCGTGGAAGAGCAAGTCGTACAGCGCCAAACGACGGGCAAAGACGGCGTGGCGCCGAGTGGAGCAGCGCCGACGACGACCGCCACGAGCGGCGTGTTTGAGCTGCTGCAGCACAAGTTTGGCTTCCAGGACGGCAACGTGCGGAACCAGAAGGAGCACTTTGAGTGCTGGGTCCTCAACTTTGAGTCGCGCGTGCAGCACAAGGTCTCGACCGACACGGCGGACTCGGTCCAGCGCATCCACACCAAGTTCTTCAAGAACTACGTGCGCTGGTGCAAGTTCCTCCATACGAAGCCGCACGTCGTGGACCCGACGAGCGCGTCGGCCGACGCTGCCGAGCGCCAAGTCGCACTGTTCCTGCTCATCTGGGGCGAGAGCGGCAACTTGCGCTTCATGCCCGAGTGCCTCTGCTTCCTCTACCACTCGCTCGCAGCCAAGCTCGACGGGGTCGAGCGCCTCCCGAATGTCCCAGAAGGCACGTTCTTGCGCCGCGTCGTGCGTCCGATCTACATGGTCGTCGCCAAGATGCGCGCGGTGCCAGACAAGGGCGAGCGCGCGCTCGACCACAAGAACATCACGAACTACGATGACGTGAACGAGTTCTTCTGGGCCGAGCGCTGCCTCGACTTTGACGAGCTGAACGTCGCCGAGGCGATCAACCTCCAGGAGCATAAGACGTTCAAGGAGCGCCGGAGCTTCTTGAACCCCGTGCTTGCGTTCTTCCGCATCTACTTCTTCCTCCTCGTCATGTTCCACGTCCTGATCGTCATCGCGTACGTCGCGTACCGGTCGGACCCGAAGAGCAAAGACGGCTTTGCGTTCTACGACCGCATGTTCTCGGACGACGTCGCGGACATTCGCAACCACGCGTTCTGCTCCGTGTTCATCACGGTCGCCGGTCTCTTGGTGCTCAAAGTCGTGCTCGAGATCTGGATCGGCGGGTTCCAGATCTTCAGTCGCGCCGCGTACGCAGTCGCAGTGTTTGTTCGCCTCGTGTGGCACGCAGTCTTCTTTGCGCTCTTTGCGATCGTGAACGCCGCGCCGTACGAGAAGCTCGTGGGCGAGAACGACATGCTCTCGCTCGGCTACGTCCTCGCCGGTGCGTACATGGCGCCGGTCGTGCTCGCTGCGATTGTCCAGATGTGCTTTCGCCGGTGTGTGTGGGACACGCCGCTCTTGAACGCGCTCGACGGGCGCCGGGAGCAGTACATTGGCCGGGACATGGGGCAGACCTGGGGCAGCTTCCTGCTCTACGGCCTCTTCTGGTCCGTCATCTTTGTGCTCAAGTTCCTGTTCAACCTCCAGCTCATGGTCAAGCCGCTCATCGGTCCGACCGTTGAGATCTACGACATCAAGGTCTCGGACGAGCAGCTCAAGAACGGCATCATCGAGTCGGAGCACAACATTGCGTACTTGGCGGCGATGTGGGCGCCGGTGTTCCTCGTCTACATCTACGACTCGCAGATCTGGCTCGCGATCCTCCAGTCGCTCGTCGGCGCGTTCATTGGCTTGCGCCTTCGCATTGGCCACTCGTCGCGCATCCCCGAGTTCGTCAAGCGCTTGAAAGCCGCGCCAAAGCTCTTTGACGACAAAGTCGTGTCGGCAGCAGCGCGCGGGCAGTTCTCGATGAACAGCGGCGACAGTCCGCTGTCTGCGAGTGCGGTGTCGCCGGAAGCGAACAGCCGCTTGCGCTTCGCAGTCGTCTGGAACGAGATCGTGAGCAGCTTCCGTCTCTCGGACTTGCTCGACGACCGCGAGACTGCGATCTTGCAGTACCAGATCTCGGACTCGGGCTCTGTCGAGGACCCGGTGTTCCTCATTGCTGGGCAGGCGCAGACTGCGACCGACATTGCGGCAAAAGCGAAAGGTCGGCGCGTCGACGACGCTCGGCTCGTGAAGGAGTTTGCAAAAGCCGGCGTCCTCGGCTGTGCGAAGAACTGCTTGGACATTGGTTTCCAGATCCTGCGCCAGCTCTTGGGCCCGCAGGACGCCGAGATCGTGTCGGTCTTTCAAGAGATCCTGCTCGCAGGTCGCGTCGCCTCGGTCGTGAACTTGAGTCACATTGAGCTCGTGCGCGAGAACGTCGTCGACTTGCTCGCGAGCATCTTGGACTTGCCGGAGCCGTCTGTGAGTCCAATCGGCGGCGCGTTTGGGCTCCCGAACGACCAAGTGATCGTCGTGGTGCAGCGCGTCGACGCACTGCTCAAGAGCATTGAGCTCATGCTCGAGGAGGAGTGGATGGCGCAGAAGATCCGCCAGTCGGTCTTTGCGAAGATGACGCCGGACCTCGAGTACCAGAAGAAGCAGCTCCTCTCGATCTTTGCGGACCGCATCAGCCAGCGCGACTCGGGCGACGCTGCTGGTCCCGGCACGTCTCCGAGCTCGAACGAGAGCGTGATCTCGCTCTCGACGCGCCTGTTCTTCCTGCTCACGCTCGACGCTGCGGACGCACTGCCGCGGTGCCACGAAGCGCAGCGCCGCATGAGCTTCTTCCTCAACTCGCTCGCGATGAAGATCCCAACTGTGCAGTCGATCGCGTCGATGCACTCGTTCTCCGTCATCACGCCGTACTACAACGAGTCGGTCCTGTACTCGATCGACGAGCTCAATGGCCGCGTGAACGCGAACCCGCTGTTCAAGAAGGTCGAAGCAAAGGGCCGGGACTTGAGCATCCTCAAGTACCTCATCACGTTCCACAGCGACGAGTGGGGCAACTTCTTGGAGCGCGTCGGTGCGACGTCGATTGAAGAAGCGCTCGCGGAGACGCCGACGCAAGTGCGGCTGTGGGCGTCGATGCGCGGCCAGACGCTCGCGCGTACCGTTCACGGCATGATGATGTACGAAGACGCGCTGAAGATGCTTCGGTGGCTCGAGATCGGCTCGGACGAGAACATCTCGCACCTCGACAAGATCAAGCACATGGATCGCATCGCAGGGCTCAAGTTCTCGTACGTCACGAGTTGTCAGATCTACTCGGAGCAGCTCGCCGCCGGCGACAGCCGCGCCGCGGACATTGATCTGCTCATGCGCAAGTACCCGAACTGGCGCGTGAGCTACGTCGACACGATCCGACCGCCGGCTGGCAGCGGCACTGAGCCGCGCTTTGACTGCGTGCTCGTGAAGTCGGACGGCGACGAGATTGTCGAGGTGTACCGGTACGAGTTGCCGGGGAACCCACTCGTGGGCGAAGGCAAGCCGGAGAACCAGAACATTGCGCTGCCGTTCACGCGCGGCGAGTACGTCCAGACGATCGACATGAACCAGGAGCACTACTTTGAAGAGGCGCTCAAGATCCCCAACTTCTTGGCGAGCGGCACGGAGAACGGTCAGAACGTTGCGATCATCGGCATGAAAGAGCACATCTTCACGGGGCGTGCGTCGTCGCTCGCGCGGTTCATGACGCTCCAGGAGCTCGTGTTTGTGAGTCTCACGCAGCGCGTGCTCGCGTACCCGCTCCGCACGCGCATGCACTACGGCCACCCGGACGTGTTTGAGAAGACGTTCATCATGACGAACGGCGGTGTGTCGAAAGCGAGTCGCGGCATCAACTTGTCCGAGGACGTCTTCAGCGGCTACAACGCGTGCTTGCGCGGCGAGACGGTCACGCACATCGAGTTCATGCAATGCGGCAAAGGACGTGACGTGACGCTCAGCCAGATCAACGCGTTCGAAGCCAAGCTCTCGAACGGCTCGGCCGAGAGCTCGCTCAGCCGCGACGCGCATCGCATGGGCGCCGGCATGGACTTTTTCCGGCTCAACTCGATGTTCTACGGCCACATGGGCTTCTACATCTGCAACGCGCTCACAGTCCTCTGTGTCTTTGTCTACGCGTACGCGAAAGTGTACATCTCGCTCCACGAAGAGATTGGGAACACGGCGATCACGAAGACGAGCGTCGTCGACGACTTGGCCGAGGTCCTGAACACGCAGTTCATCTTCCAGTTCGGCATGCTCATGACCATTCCGCTCATTGCGACGCTCTTTGTCGAGTACGGCTGGCGCCAAGCCGTCGTGAACTTTGTCGAGCTCATCGTGACGCTCGGTCCCGTGTTCTACATCTTCGAGACCGGCACGAAAGCGCACTTCTACGACGTCGCGATCATGCGCGGCGGGTCCAAGTACCGCGGCACTGGTCGTGGCTTTGCGATCATTCGCGAGACGCTCGTGAACTTTTTCAAAGAGTACGCGGCGTCGCACTACCGCAAAGCGATGGAGCTCATTGGCTTGATGCTCCTGTTCGGCGTGTTTGGGAACTTCAGCATCGGCACGGGTGCGCGCGAGGCATTCTGCAAGTCCTCGGGCATTGACTGCGACGCGAACCCGGACTTGATCCCGCAGAACATCACGCTCTTGGATGCGTACAGCTCGATGGGCCAGGACTACGGCATTGCGTCGTTCGCAGTGTGGCTCCTCGGCGCCTGCTGGCTCCTCGCGCCGTTCTTCTTCAACACCGACGGCATGGACTTTGCCAAGACCCGCGTCGACGTCGGGAACTGGCTCCACTGGATGATGGCGACGCCAGGACACACCGACGACGACGCGTTGCCGACTGGCGCGCGACCAGTCGCGTCCGACACGTGGCTCGACTTTTACCACTACGAGTCGGACTTGATGCGCAACGTGCGCTGGACGAGCCGTGTCGGGTACGCGATCCGCGAATTACGCCACCCGCTCACGATGTACTACGTTTTCATTGTGAACTTTGAGCTCGCCGACATGGCGCTCCTCGGCGGCTGCATTGGCGGCGTCATTGTGCTGATCTGGGTCGGCAGCGTCGCAGGCGGCTTGTGCGTCCGGAACAAAGCGAACGTTGTCCGGAGCGTGCTGTACATGCTCGTGATCGTCGGCGGCATTGGCGTCGGTCCGTTCATCGTCGGCTCGACGCAGGACCCGGCGTGGAGCAGCAAGAAGGCGTTCTCGCTGACCGTTGCGATCTTCACCGGGCTCTACTCGATCCTCCAGTACCTCCTCATGCTCCACGGCGCCATGCGCATCCCGTTTGCGCGCCTTGGACTGACTGTCGAGCTCGCGTTCCTCTTTGACATGGTCGTCGGCATGTTCCTGATCGTACCGCTCCTCGTGCTCTCGGCGTTCCCGTTCATGCGCACGATCCAGACGCGCATGATGTACAACGGCGGCTTCTCGCGCGCACTGAGCACTGGCAACGAATTTGCCGCGGCGCTGAGTATGCTCGTGGGCGGTCTCGGCGGCTGGACGTCTGGCTGGCTCACGTGCCTGATCTTCTCGCTCGGGTACGTGAACGCGAAGGACGACCACTTCCTCAACAAGTCGTTCATCTACTTTGTCGACAAGCGCCTCGACGGGACGTTCGAGATGGAGACCATGAAGGGCTTTGCGTCGCTCGCCGCCGCCGTCGGTGTGCTAGCAATCACCGCCGTTGCGCACATGGCCGGTCGGCGCCTTGCGATCGCAGTCGCGTGTCTCGTGACGCTCGGCGGCGTCGGTCTCGTGTTTGTCGAGTCGAGCTCGATGATCCTGCTCGGGTGCTGCGTTGCGTCTGCGGGCGTCGCGATGCTCTCCGTCGTCTGCGTGCTCTACAACTTTGAGATCAACATGGTCGGGTGGAAGGGCAAGGGCGTGCTGATGTTCTGGTTCGGCGCGTCGCTCGGGTTCTTTGTCGAGGCGCTCGTGCTCGACAAGATCAACGCGACTGCGATCGTCAAGAGCTGGTCGAACAAGCCGCTGCACGTGTGGCAGCTCCAGTTTGTCTTTGGCGCGATCCCGCTCCTCGTGCTCTTGCCCGTGATGTTCTTCCTCCCCGAGAGTCCCGTGTGGCTCTTCCGCCACCGCGACCAAAAGGCAGCCGAGACGATGCTCGTGAAGCTTCGGCAGCGCCACGACGTGATCGAAGAGTTCAGCGACCTCCGCGACGCGTTTGCGCACAAGAGCCGCGGCGTGAACATTCCGTTCCGGATCGTCGTTGTCTTTGTGCTTCAAGCGGCGTTTGCAGTCTTCAACTCGAACGCGCTGCTCCGGCGCGTGTCAGTGAAGACGTCGTACGAGTCGACTGGCGCCGAGAGCTCCAAGTGGCTCGTGTACTTTGGCTTGATGACGTTCGTCGGCGTGCTCTTGAGCGTCTTGACCGTCGACAACTTGCGCCGCAAGACGATCTTCAAAGACATCTTGCCGTTCTCGGCGCTCCTCTCGATCGTCTGCGGCGCGCTCGGGAGCACGAGCTTGGAGTCGAGCGCGATCTTGGACGCCGCGCTGTTCCTCTTGTTTGCCAGCGGCGCGCTCTCGCTCACGTGCGCGACGTGGCTCACGGCCGTCGAAGTCTTCCCGCCGTACCAGACGAGTCGCTACGTCGCGTGCTCGTTTGCGTTCTACTACATCGTCCAGACGGCGCTCAACTTTGCTACGCTGTCGTTCGCTGTCAGCCACTTTGTCTTTGCCGCGCTCTGCGCCGTGCTCACGGTCCTCATGTTTGCCGTCTGCGCGAGCACGAACGACGGCGCGATCGAGCTCAAGAGCGAGAAGAAGCTCCGGAAAGACGACGAGCGCAACGCCGCGGACGAGCGTGCGCACTACGCGTCGCGCGCGTCGCGGTCGCAGTCGTTTCTGCGCTCGCGGTCGCACGTGCGCCGGTCGTCGTCGCACTACATGGCGCGGACGCCGCAGGAAGGGAGCTACCAGAACTTTGAGTCGCCTGCGGCTGCGCACCAGCCGACGCGGCGGAGCGTGAATGCCTCGACGCATCGCCACGAGGCGTGAAGAGGACAGCGCGAGTGAGTGCGGACGATCGAGGTTGCGTGACTCTACACGCCTGCCTGCCTGCCTGACTGCCTGACTGAATGAATGAATCCGTACGACGTTGCGTCGGACGTGGACTTGGAGACTTGCGCAGACGCAGTCGTCGTCGTGAGGTGGACGCACGTACATGTCCTAGGACTGGCGACGCTGAGCAAGGCGGAGTCGCTAGTCTCGGGTCTGAGAGCTTGGGATTAGATTGTTACTCTTGACGTTTGTATGTTCGAGTCGAACGACTTTGAACCCACTCGCTCAAACCCGAACAGCTCAACGAGCGAGCTCGTAGCGTGAGCATCGCGTCCATGGCCATCACACTGTCTGCTGCTGCTGCAGCAGTGTCAGCTCGCGGCGGCGACAACGTCCACGCTGGCGTCACAGTCCTCACGAACAGCACACTGTGGAGCGCGATCACAGACTGCATGTCTGGCTATCCGCTCGTCGTGCGCAACGTCTGCACACACGCGAGCGCTCGCGCGCTCTTGGACTTTGACGACCGATGGGAGATCCAGTCACTGCTCGCAGACAACACGTTGGTCGAGCGCGGCGTGCTCGTGCACCTCGCGATCGCAGCCGGCAGTCTCGAGGCACTCACGATCCAGCACTCGCTCCGTACGCGTTTCGCATCCTACCGACTCAGCGCAGAGCTTGCGTTTGACCAAGCCATGCGCTGCGCTGTGCTCTTCAGTCGCGTGGACATCCTGCAGTGGCTCACAGCGCTCAAGGCATCGGACCCCGACTACTGGACGTGGGAGCCCGACCTCTTGGCTCTAGCGATGCGCAATGCGAAAGACACAAGCGTGCACGTGCTCGAGTGGATCGCCGTGCATGCGCCTCAAGAAACACTCGTGCTGCTGCCCGTGCACATGCACCTCTGCGCACGCAACGGGCGACTGGACTTGGTCCAGTGGCTCCATGACCATGGCTGTCCCATCACGCAGAAAGCGCTCCATGACGCAGCAGAGAGCGGACATGTCGACGTGCTCCAGTACCTCTATCACCACACGGATCTGTGGTGCACAGGTGTGGGCGTGAACAACGCCGCGCGGAACGGCCACCTTGATGTGATCAAGCTCATCGTCGCGACTCAGGACACCGAGACGACAGCAATGGGACTGAAGTTCGCAGCGCAGTACGGTCACGTGGCCATCGTCCAGTTCCTCATCGAGAGCAAGAAGATCCAACTCGATACGTCATGTGTGATCGACTTTGCCGCCGAGAGTGGCAACTTGGCGCTCGTCGAGTACCTCCACGCCTTGTATCCGGACTCGGGGTG
>JAASFT010000161.1:0-32748 GCA_023333885.1 Globisporangium parvum
GATCTTCGCCACCTCTCCCCTCCCCGCATCAAGGCAAGCCACCTAACTAGAATTGTAGCATAGAAGTTCGACTGCCAGTCCTCTGGCCGAAGAAGGAGTCCAGCCTAACAAGTTAGGTTATTTGCCCCCCCCGAGCATCATGAGCCAAGCTTCCGTGGCAACGGTCTGTGGTGTCGGGACGTAGATGTGAGCGCTCGACACAGCGCCTCCGAGCGCTGGCATCGACATTGCGCTACTTGTGTCCGCCACCCCGCTTCCTTTTGAGCTCGTGACGCTGCTAGCGCGTCTAAAGACACGAGTCTGCCAGTCGACAGCGTCGCTCGCTGCTGTCGCTGGCGTCGACGCGAGCGCGCTCCAGCGAAAGAACACCACGTGGTGGTTCTCAAACCGCAGTCCGACGTCAAACATTGTCACGGACGCAGTGCCAAACGACTGCTGGAGCATCTCGGACGCCTCTGGGACGAGTTGCAGGAGGAGCACATTGAACTCTGCTCGCGCTTTCGTCTGAAGAAACAACCCGAACGACAGCATCATCGCGTACGCAACGACGGCTTTGAGGTCGTGAACAGGCACAGCGCTCTTTGGGCTGTCGCCAAGCGCTGCCATGTCACTCAAGAGTACGCTCAGCAGCTGTAGCATCTTGTCGACGAGGTGCGACGCAGAGAACTCCATGAATGGCTTTGCGTTGCGCTTGCAGACATCGAGCAGTGGTGCAACGAGCGAGCGCATCAGCTTGGCTGCGACCTCGACGCTCTCGACAGAGTATCCATTGCTTCTGCTGGTCTCGGCGCTCTGGATCTGCGCACTCTCGCGCTGACTCCAGCTCTTGATCAAGAGCGTGTACGGCAGCACGTGGTCCGACTCGAGGTACACGAGTCCGAAGTGCGCTAGACACACTGGCGACCACTGCTGGAGACTCTCGACCTCGCAGAACACGCGCATGTCGAAGTTGTCGCAGTGCAACTGATCTCCGTTCGGCAAGACCAGTCGCTTGGCGCTACTTGACGTCGCCCTTGCAATGTCCATCAGCGGCTCGATCAGAGCAGACGTGTCGCTGATGCCATCTAGTATCATCCACGCAGTCACTGGCATTAGCTCTGGGGCTTGTGCACTGTTGGGTTCGTGCGCGCTCTTGAGTCTCGTTAGTGCCACGGACCCGCGGCGCATGATGCGTCGACTCGCTGCGTCGCTCGGACTGCGAAGGCGTGGCGAGCACGCGTCGCTTTCGCTCGATAGATCCACTGAGAACGCACGAGACGTCTCGCAGTTCTGGCGGAAGAAGTGCGTGAGGAAGCCGTCTTCCCACGCTCGGCCATTTGTCTCGTTGAACTGCGCGCGCGCATCAAGAGGGCAGCATTGTGTAGGAGTGTCAGTGTCCATCGACGACAAGATGTGCAAGTGAGTTAGCCACTGTCCATCAGCATCACTGTCAGAGCACGTACGTGGCCGTAGATGTCGCTCGTGCTGAATGCCGCTGGGTAGAGCCGCGCAATCTTCACTCGGCGCGCGAGTAGGTTGTTCGCGCTCAGGCGCTCGGCGTGATCTCGCGCGTCAATGTGTGCGCGTGCGTCTTGCTGAAGCTCGCGCTTGGACCCAAAGACACAACTGAGGACGTCGATCGCACTCGACTTGCCGCTCATGGCGTTCCCAACGACGACGGTGACGACGCCTCGACTCACGACGAGGTACAGCTCCATGAGCTTGCGCAGAATCGATTCGCTCGGAACGAGGTGCTTCGCAGTCATGCTCGCGACAAACAGGTCACGGACCGCAGTGAGTTCTGTGCGTTTCTCGTCTTCGTCGCTGTCGTACCCGAGCGTAGACAGATCGAGCGCTTGTCTGCTTGCGCCATCGCCAGTGAGTGGTCGAGGCGAGTTCAGAGCGCTCTCTGAGTCGACTGGCGATCGATGACCGCTCTCAGAGACGTCCACACGCGTCACGAGCATCCCAAGTGGCGTGAAGTCGAGTGCGTTTGCCAGCGGTAGGACGCTTCGAACGACTTTGGCGAACGCAATCCGCCGCGATGGCAAAATCCGCGACCGCAAGACGTCCCAGAGCGCTACGAGCACGCACTTCTCCTCTGACTTCAAGCAGCTCGCTGCGCACTGCTGGCTAATGTGTCGCGCGACTGCAAACACAATGTGGAGCGACGTCAGCGACGCGTCGGCGAATGGCTCGGCGTGGTTCTCCAGTATCAGGAACAGACTTGTGAGCTTCTTGCTCAGGTCTTTCCAGTGCTCCATGCCGCACACGTGCAATGCTGTCTCCCAGACCACTTCGAACTCGGGACGCACGCAGCTCACAGGCGCGAACGCGCTCGAGAGCTGGAGCAGGAGCTCTTGGTGCTCGGGCGTGGCGAACTCGAGGTGCGCGGCCATGACGATCGCGAACTTGGGGTTCGAGATGTCGATCATCTCGCCGTTGAGCGGGAACGCGTCTTGGCGCGCGTGGACTGCGTCTTTCAGGCGCCTCATCTCGTGCGCAAACGCTCGGATGAGGTTGTGCGATGCGTCGTAGCAGGCGGCTGTCTCAAGACCCGTGATGCACAGCCAGCAGGCTTCGGACTGGAGCAAACCGCGAGTCATGCGCAAGAACTGGTCAAATCCGACGACGACGTTACAGCTGTAGTTCACACACTCGACACCAGCGGTCGCAGCGAGCTCGCGCGAAAGAGTGCGCTTGCCAGCGCTCCGACTGCTCGTGTGCAACAAACAGCCGAGCTCAAGAGACAATGCTGTGCTCATAGCCAGCAGCACGCGGTCGCACAGTGGCGTGAGCACTGGACACGCATAGCCGCCGAGGTACGCAAAGCCGTACTCGTAGCTCTTCACTGCGTGGTGCACGACGCACTTGTTCTTGAACGGCTCGTAGTGGAACCGCGGCAACTTGAGCCACGCAAACGACTCGCTCGCAGCGTAGCTGTAGCGATACAGCGAGCTGCTGCTCTCGTCATGGTACTGCTGGTGATGATGCACAGACGATGTCGCGTCCGAGATTGAGTGGTCGTCAAACAGTTCGTGGATCCCACTTGACTTGTTCACGAGCCACGTGAGCAGCGTTGCTGCAACTGTGCGGTCGTGTGCGCTGGCGTCGCGGCGCTTGATGAAGTCTGCGAGGTTGACTTTCTTCTTGTAGAACGAGACCCAGAAGCTCTTCCAGCTGATGTCACTGCGGTCGCAGTTGACGAGGGACATCAGCTCGCTCGTGAGCAAGATGTTCATGCACAGCAGTAGCACTTGCATGGGGATGTTCTCCCAGAACCGCAACAGCGATGCGTTCTCTCTCACTGCGCTGCAGTCAGTCGCAGGAGTCAGCAGATCTCGCTGCTGCAGCGCGCCTCCGACAGATGGAGCTCGCTGAATCGAGTCCCGACGCTTCTTCAAGTGCTGCTCCGAGTGTTTCACGAGCTCGTCAAAGTTGCTCTCGAACGCGTCGACGAGTGCGCCGTTCATGGCAGAGGTCGTTGTGTCGCGCATCGTCTGCCGCATGCGACCGAGCAAGTCTTTCATCCAGATCTCGAGGTTCGAGCTGATGTGCAGCGGCTTGATGTGCAGGACCTCACCGGTTGTCACAGCACCGTTCACACCAATGATCTGGCTCAGATTCCCAGAGCTAGCAGCACTGAACGTGTGTGTTGTGGGCGTCCCAGAGAGCGACACTTGTAGTGGCTCTGATGGAGCGTCTTCGCTCTCGTCCGTCGACTCGGCGAGAGCAAACATGGAGCTCATTGCAGCGACCGCCGAGCCATGACGCGGATCTGCTGGTGCGCTGATGCGCTGCATGCCTTCTGTACCAAGGGTCGAGATCTGCAGCGACTGAACGCCTTGATAGCACTTGGAGATCAGGTGCGAGAGCTTTGCTGGGTACCGCGCACTCGCAATGAGTTGGAGCAAGTCGTCGTTCGAGAGGAAGTTGAGTCGTGGGAAGAACCGGCGCTTGTCGCTCAAGTACGACTGGAGCTGGCGCCAGAGCTTCTCGGACGTCGCTCGCGAGTTGTTGAGGGACGCAAGGCTGATGACTTCGCGCAAGCAGATCGTGAGCGACGACGCTCCGCGCGCTGCGTTCATCATCGCTTTCCACTTGCGATCGAGTGACTGGAACTCGAACGCTGCGCTCGCGACGCTCTGTTGCACGTCGGGGAGACAGAACACGAGCGCGAGCTTGGTCCAGTCATGCTGTGCAGAGATCCAGAGGTCCAAGACTTCTTGGTAGCACGTGATCTCTTCTGCCCAGACTGTGAGACTCGCACTCAATTGCGTAGACGTCGTGATTTGGCCGAGTGCTTGAACTGTGAGCAGATCGTCTTCGAACGACCGAAGCAGTCGCGTCGCGACAGGGATGTCGATCTCGTAGTAGTCGCCTGTGCGCAGGAGTGGAAGCGTTGCGTGGAGCATCTGCCGCTTCATCTCGTCGAGCTTGCGCTCAGTCACAGCATCGTTCTGCGCGCGTCGCGTGATCTCTCGGATCTGCGTCTCGAACGACCACAAGTTGCGACTGCGCAAGAACCCGAGCGTGATCGTCGAGCCATCGGTCGCGACGACACCTGCGCTCGAGACGAAGTTCACGGCGTCCAAGAGACCGAGGATCTGCTGCCAGTCGTGCGCTTTCACGTACGTGTGTGAGAGCTCGGCGACGAGATCGAGCTGCTGCAAGTACGCGACGATCGACATTTGCAGGTGCTCGACAAGCTTTGCAGCAAACACTGCGTCTTTGCGCTGCTGGAGCTCGCGGATGCGCGGCAAGAACGCACGGAGTTTTTCTGCGTGAAGCGTCCAGCGCTGTTCGCTGAAGATGCCATGCTCCATCACGTTCACTGCTGCGCGCCATTGGACAGCCAAGCTCACGATCTGCTGCACCTCTTCCCACTTTTGCACCGTCTCGCTCAGCATCGGGATGTCAACGAGCTTGAGGCCGACCATGCGCTGATACTCTTGGTACAGCTTCATCGCGTCTTCGATCACGTGGGGCTCGCGAATGATGTCTTGGAACATGCCGCCATTCCGCTCGAGCTCGTCCTCCGTCGAGAGGCTTGCGAACTCGTCGTACGTCCGGAGCAGGCGCTGGACGCGCGTCGAGTACTTTTGCAGCGCGCTGTTCACTTGCTGCGTGATCAGTGGCAGCATCTTCGCGGCAAACTTGGTGTGCGACTGCACGGTCGACGAGTACTTTGTGAACAGCGAGTGGAGCACGGTGTACTGCTGCACGCACTCGGTCGCGAGCGCGGGTGCGTATCGCTTCAGCGCGCGCATCGCTTCGTCGACGTTCCGGATGTCCTGGTGGAGCTGCTTCTCGCTCTCTTTCAGCGCGCGCACTTGCTTCATCTGTTCGCAAAAGAACTCGATGAGCTGCGGTCGGTCTTCAAACACGACTGTCGCGCGCTGCAACGCTGCGCAGCAGTCTGTCGCGCCGACGGTTATGAGATCACAGAGTGTGCGATGCAGGAGCTCGCGCTCTTGCGTGATGAGGTCGAAGATCTCGGAGATCGATCGGCGGCACTGGATCTCAAGGAAGCCGACGCGCCAGCTCGACTGGATCTTCTGGCACGCGTGCTGCGATCGATCGAGCAGGTGGAAGAGTGACGTGATGCTCTTGAGGTACCGCGTGAGTTCGTTCCCAGATATGCCAGTGATCTTGGCAAGGTTCGCGACCGGCTGTGGCTGGTCTGACGCAGTCGGGAGTGCAGATGCACGCCGAGCAGTCAGGTGCGTGCGTCCTGGACTTGGCTCGCGCTCGCTCTGCCTGACATTCCGGATCGAGTGAACCGATGCGTGCACGGCTTTGAGCGACTCGAACGCCACCATCTGCCGGCTCGCTTCGTCGAACCACCGTGCAAGCTCGCTTAGCAACTCTCGCGTCGCAGCGTCAAAGCGCACATCCGCGCGCAGGACATCCTGCAGATCAAACTGGGACGACGGCGAGCGCGCCTCAAAGCACGCAGCGACGACCGCGAGCGACCCCGTGCCGCGGTTCTTGCTCCACGCCAT
The DNA here is from genome assembly GCA_023333885.1 of Globisporangium parvum. Classification (NCBI taxonomy): domain Eukaryota; phylum Oomycota; class Peronosporomycetes; order Pythiales; family Pythiaceae; genus Globisporangium; species Globisporangium parvum. Next base: position 5,985 of record JAASFT010000161.1, read on the forward strand.
GGCGTTCTTCGTAAAGTGGAAGTTCGACGCAAGGCGAATGAGACGTGCGACGCCTTCGAGCAGCACTTGCTTCATCTCGCGATGTGATGGCGAGAGACGGAGCGTGTCGCCGTCGATTGCCACGGATGCGCAGGTCGCGCCGCTGAAGTCCTCGGCGCCGAGATCGGTTGCCAAGTGCCGGACGCAACCGATGACCATCAGGTACACGCTGCCAGTGAACATGTAGTCCATCATGCGGATGTACCGCTCGAGCAACGACATGTCGAGCGCTGCAGTCTCGCGTTGACTATGCAGCGCTGCTTTGCGGCGTCGGAGCGACGCCATCGGCGCGGACTTCCATTTGGCATTCGAGATATGGATCGACGCGGCCTCTGTCGCGTACAGCTCGTCGACGCTCGTGGACGGGTCACGACTCGCTTGGATGGACGCGACCATCGCGTCCATGACGCTCAGCAGCTCTTCTTTCGCGTCGATCAACCGCGTCTCGGTCGTCACAAGCAGCTCTTTATGGTGCTCTTGCACAGCTGCTAGACCGACTGCCAACGTGCGCTTCGACGGCAGACTCAGTGCACGAATGCCCTGGATCTTGCGCAACGCTGCGTACGACTGCAACATCGGCTCGACGAACGTGCGGCGACCGAGCGGCAGCGTCTGGCTGATGCGTTTGCGGAGATCACGGTAGATGCGTCGGCGCACTTCGAGTGCCCACCACGCAAACACTTTGCGTACGAGGAACTTCTGGAAGAGCGGGATGCCGGCGGGCAGGAGGGAGACCATCTTGCTCTCGAGGATCCACTGCGAGGTCGGGATCGCTTCTCCGACAATGTCGCTGTGACTGCTGTTTGCGTGGTGCACGAGCGACGACGCTGACATGATGTAGTAGTCGCCCGACTCGGGCTTGAGCATTGAGTCGATGCGCTCGAGCGTGTACGGCATGTACCGTAGCGACGCTGCGTCGTGGCGCTTTGCAGCGCTCGGCAACGGCGACGCAAGACCCGAGAGCTTGTGCGTCAGGCGACCGTTTGCGTCGACAGATGTCTGCGCGTCGGTCGTGCTGGACTTGCGCTTGAAGTACAAGATATCGTGCTTGTGCTTCTCGTGAAGGAAGAACAGGATCGCGTCTTCGACACTGTCGATCTGGTGTGCCGCATCGTCGCGGGCATTAGCGTCGCGAGCGTCTGCTGCTGCTGCAAGTGCTCGAGCGGATCCAACTGACGGAGGTGTACTGCTTGCATCGCGCTGCCGAGTCGCTGCTTCGATGCGCTTGAGCGTCTGGAACTTCCGGACCAGACGGTCGTAGATCTCGGGGTTCTTCTCTCGCAGCGCCTGCATGTGAGCGCTATCGACTCGATCAGAGCACATCAGTGCGATCACTCGTCAGTCAACGCTGCATCACTGCTGGATCAGCCTGCTAGAACGGAGTCCTCTTCAACGAACCGAGCTACGACGTGCCTGTTCGAAAGCTGCTCGTGCGTCTGGTTGCTTCGTCTTGTCAACTTGGCAAGCTTGTGTGATCCGCCTCCGCGTGGCGAGTCCTGCACTACTCGACTCTTGCGCTTGCTCTCGGTGCGCGACGACGGCAGTGGTGGTGGATGCGGCATCGCGGGCGGGAACGGCGCCACGCCGCTAAAGATGCTCGGCGCTGCTACGAGCTTGCGATGTGATAGCGGCACATGCACAGGCGAGTGCCAGCTTTGGCGCATCGAGCGTGCCGCCTTTGCAGCCACAGCTTTATCGGGTGGTGCAGCACCGAGATCCTGGGCAGGAGCAGCCACACTTGCTCCTGTGACGGCATCCTCTTTCTGGTTCGTGCTGAGGAGCGGAGGTGATGCCGAGTTCTGCACTGTGAGCGACACAGCCGGTCGTTGCTGCAGCGCCGTCAGCTCCTGTGGATCGATGCACCGCGGCGAGAGTGCGAACGCAACGTCAGCGTCTGTCTCGATCGTCGCAGCAGCACTTGTGTCACTCGTGCTGGCGTCACTATCGCGGCGAGCTTGCGACGTGCGAGGCGAGTCTGCTGCAACTTGTTTCCGCGCAAGACGTCGCGTCCGCGCTGCTGCTCCAACGGCGATCTCGAGACTCATTGCGTCGGCGCTCGCAGCGTCGCGGGTGTTGCTCATGCTGTGGTACGAGCGATCACTCGCTGCGCATATTTGTCGACTGAGCGAGTGCGACCGTTCGCAAGCGAGCGAGCGCTTGGCGTGGTTTCCTGCATCATCTCGCACATCAGTCCGAGTGGCAAGCGCCAGCTCTGACGCGCGAGGCACGTGACGCAGATCGTCGCGACTGTCGACCATCGCCATCGACGCATCTTCACTACGTCGTGTCCTGCGCGTGCTCCTGTCGACGCGGAATGGTCGGACGAGCAAGTTGAAGTGACATTCACTCTTTCTCAATCACATTGAAGTCGAGTCTACAGCTCTGGTGTTGCTGGCCAGCACTTGAGCTGGCAAAGACAGGTGCATTGAGGATTGACAGACACTTGGAACGAGCTGCGCTACACTTGCATGACTAGCTGGTTGACGGTAGGCGAGTGCTCAGCGTGTCGCCATCGCCGTGAGCGAGAACTTGAGAGCGCCAGCCTTGTCGACAAGTCCAAAGTACGGCTCGAACGCGCCGTCCGTGCGTTGGGGCTGGTCGAACATCTGAAAGTAGAAGCTGCGCGCATCGTCGAGGTTCGTCGCAGCCCACACCGCGTAGTCGCTGTAGTACGTCTGTGCGCCGGCGAGCGTGCCGGTGTTGCCACTCGATGTGCCAGCGGTTGGCCAGCCCGTCTCAGTGAGCGCGAGCTTGCTCGCGAGTCCTGGGAACGCTGCCTCCGTCGTCGCGCCTTGGAGCTCGATCCACTGCGCTTGAAGCTGGCCGATTGCGCTTTCTGCTGCAGTGTTCGGTGTGAACACTGGGTGAATGTTCACGCCAACGACGTCGCACGCTGCGAGCAAGTCTTTGAGTCCTGAGACCGCGTTCATGCGCGTCGAGTCGAGCAGCTCGGTGTTGCGCTGCACGGTCCCGACCTCGACATTCGCAGGCGCTACGACCTTGATCTTGCTGATGAACGCCACCATTTCAGCTGGCACTGCGTTCGTGTTTGCGAGGTTCTCATTGCCGACGAAGATGTGCAGCACGCGCGCGTTGTCGTGCTGGTACCTCGATGCGACTGCGAGCGCTGCGTCAATGTGGGACTGCGACGCACTCGCATCCGCACTGGAGAACGGGATGCCTAGTGAGACATTAAGACCTTGATCGATTGCGAGCGTCCCGAGGTCCGTGTTGCCAAACTTGGTGTAGAAGGTACGCACGCCTGTGAACGCGTTGTTGCGGATCGTTGCGAAGTCCTTTGAGATGGCTTCGACTGTCACGTCGGCGTTGTGCGCTGGGTCATAGCACACCCCGCGCGCTGCGACGTGAGTGGCGCCTAGCAGTGCAGTGATCGCGAGCGCCGTGGCAGACTTCATAGCGCGGAGACTTGGACGGTTGGTTGGTTGGAAGGAGGCAAATTGGAGAATGAGCTGCTCGTGCCGGAGGCGACATTGACTCGATGGAGCAGCTCAACAGTTGTGGTTCAAGCAGCATCCAGCCAGACCTCTGTGCACGATCGAGCACGAGCGCAGGTGGCGTGCGTCGTCGATCTGAGGATCTGAGACGCAGAGGATAGCGAGTGCAGCCATCTGCTCATTGAAACGGACAGCCACTGCGGGTTTTATCGTGAACTCACAGTACGAGTGCGTATGTATCCGCAAGATTTGCGTACATTTTCAGTAGATCGCTGTCGTTTCGCGTATGTTGCGAGCTAAGCACTGTACTGCTGATTGACAAGCATGCGACGTGTGACAGTGCGAAGGTGTCGGTGTCTGCGCTGTCCGAAACGACAGTCATGGCGGATCGCAGTCGCACAGACATCGCGGCTGCTCCATGCGCTGACTCTCGTGCTGCCTCTCTTGCGTGATGGCAAAGGCACATGCGCGCATGAGTGGCATGGAAGCATCAACGCCGCACCAACGACATCTTCCGTTCTCTCTCTCTCTATGCATTATCAATACTCGTGCAACGGCACAACGCTGGTATCGCTTCGCCTCCGAGGCCCGATCACATCTCGTCGTCTTCAAGCAGCATGTTCGGCACTGCGTGCGTGATCGGGTAGCTCCGCGCGCAGTTGTTGCACACGAGCTCGCCTTCGACAATGTTGGTCTGTTGATCACCGTGGCGATGCCGTCACAGCCATGAGCCGTTCACACATACAAAGCGTTAGTGAGAGCCAAAACGACCGATCACATCCACGAAGCAGCTCACAAACGACGTACGTCAAAGATCACTTGGTGAATGAGCTTGAGCAGCTCGTCTTCGTTCGTGAGATCGTCTGGGATCTGCTCTGGCAGGATCGGTACGTCTGGGTGGTTCAACTGATCTCATTCGTTTGCACAGCCACGTCGAGATGCGCAGCGCTCGTCAGTCTCTCTCTCTCTCGCTCTATCTGCTGCTCGAGGCTTCGCGACGAGCTTTCGCTATCGTACACACTCGCCAGACAACGCGATGAGCGATCGCAAGCTGCAGACGTCGACGCACCTCTCGTGTTGTCTCGTACAGCGCGGCGTAGTCGATCGACTTCATGATGTGCAGCATGAACTTCTTGCTGAAAACCGTCTTGGCCACCACGACGCCGTCCATCTCGGGCACAATCTGCATGTAGCACAGCCATTGTGCTCAGTCCAGGTTGTCCGTTGACACATGCTGCTGCAACAGCAAGGCTTGTGCATCTAGAAGCCCACTTTGCGCAAGTACGTACGCGAAGCGGGAAGTTGAGCGGCCGCAGACCAGCTTCGCGACCAGCCGTGTCCGTGCACGCCTGCGAGCAGTGCCATTGGTGTTGTTGTTGTTGTTAGAACGAGCCTTGTCATGGTTCGCGTGAGTGCGTATGCAATCGTGCGGTGCGTGCACACGCACCTTGACGTTGCAGATGAGCATGTTGTGCGTGAGCAGTCTCATGGTCGTCGATGTAGCGCGGTCGTGATCGTGCGTGCTGGTCTGCTTCAGAGCTCCGAGCGTGGCGGTCTGTTGGTGCGCGAGTCGCAGCGGCACTAGCGTCTCCGTTAAAGTGCGATTCCCAATGTATGCACGCGATTCGCCGAGCTTTCGAGTAAATGCTCTATTTCAGCCAATTGCGCGCCGCTGTGAGAATGATTGGCGGCTGAACAAACCAGCGCGGCTCTTGGCGACTCGCACTTGCCATCGCTTCGCTCGTCGCTTGATTGCCGGACGAACGTCTCTGCGCACGCGCTCGCTTGCTTCATCTACACACGCACGCACGCACGTCAACGCAGCTCACGTAGCGAACGACAGCAACCATGGTGAAGAAGAAGTACCAGTCGAAGCGCTTGTCGCTCCACAAGAAGTACAAGATCGCGCGCAAGGTGCGCGAGCACAAGCGCACGGAGCGCAAGAAGGAGCGGCTCAATGGCGGCAAGAAGAAGAAGGACCCGGGCATTCCGAACAACTGGCCGTTCAAGGAGGAGCTCCTGCAGCAGGTCGAGCAAGCGCGTCTCGCGGAGCTCGAGTCCCAGCGCCAGGCGCGCGAGCAAGCAAAGGAGGACAAGAAAGAGCGCAAGCGCCTCGCTGCACTGGCGCGCAAGGCTGCTGTGCCAGCGCTCACGCCGCTCTCCGTTGAGATGCAGGCGAAGAAGGACCTGAAGGAGAGCGTGCAAAACGCCGACTTTGTGTTTGTCGTGCTCGATGCACGCGACCCGCAAGGCTCGCGCTCGCTCTCGTTGGAGGACGGACTCATTGGCAAAGGCAGCAAGAAGGTCGTGCTCGTGCTGAACAAGATCGACCTCATTGCGCCGGACACGGCAGAGAAGGTTCGTCAGTGTGCTGTGTTGTGTAGCCCAGCGATACCAGCCACGGCTGTGGTGGTGCGAGTGTAAGACGCTGACACTCGCTCCTGCCATGCAATGCAGTGGGTGAACTACCTCCGCCGCTTCCACCCGACGATCCCAGTGCGCGCGCTGAACAAGTCGGTAGTGGACGTGAAGAAGAAGACGCGCGCCGCAAAGGGCCAGCAAGCGCTGTACGACCGCACGCAGTCGCTGCAAGACATGCGCGACAACGGCAGTGTCGAGACGCTCCGTCTGTTCCTCGACGAGCTCTCGCGCCAGGCGGACAAGCCTGTGAGCATCGCAGTCGTCGGGTACCCGAACGTCGGCAAGAGCACGCTCATCAACTCGCTCAAGAAGCGTCCCATCGCGCTCGTGTCGGCGAACGCTGCGTCAACGAAGCGTGCGCAGGAGGTGCAGTACAACGACAAGGTCACGCTTGTGGACTGCCCGTCGCTCGACCCCGAGTACAGCGAAGAGTCGGCGTCGATCCTGCGCCACGGCATTGCCGGTGTGTTCATTGAAGACCCAGTGCCGGCCGTGAAGGCGCTGATCGAGCGCAGCGAAGCTGTGAACCTCATGCAGAACCTCCAGATCCCAGTGTTCCGGAACCACGAAGAGTTCATTGCGCGTCTTGCGGTGAAGCGCAACATCCTGCGCAAGGGCGGCGACCCGGACATCCTTGCGACTGCTCGTATGTTCCTCACGAGCCTCGGGAACGGCAGCCTCGCTGCGTCATGCTTGCCGCCTGCGAAGTCCAAGTCGCGCTTCGACATGCCCGAGTGGTACCAGCAGCTCGCCCTCGCCAAGGTACGTCCTTTGCCTTGCTTGTGATAGATCGTGCCCGAGCTGGTGTGCTGACGCCGTTATTGGATTGTATTGTTATATTGTCTAGCTTGCCGAGCTCGAGACAATGCTGTACACGTCGAACCCGAAGGAGGCCAAGCGCGCGCTCATGTTCAAGGCGGCGGCGGTGACGCACGCAGCAGGCGACACGACCGAGTACGACCTCGTGCTCGGCCAGCTGCCAGAGAACGACGGGCTCACGTCCGACGACGACGACGGCGACGACGACGACGAGATGGTCGATGGCGAAGAAGAAGAGATCGACGACAACGACGACGACGAGGACGGTGACGATGAGTAGCATAGATGTCGTCCAGCCTTGTAATAAACAGCTTTGTATGCACACCTTCACTCATGGCGTCGTCATCCGCATCATCTAGATGTGCAAACCGCTGATCGTCGCGGCGCTGGTGGCAGTCTCCGATCTGCCAAGCAGCCCACGCACGAGCACAAGCACAAGCATGCCGCAGCAGAGCAGCGCTGGAGACGCGAGCTACGCGATCTCGCTTGCGAGCATCCAGCAAGCTGCGCAGCGCCTCGAAGGCGACGCACACTGCACGCCTGTGCTCACGTGCGAGACGCTCGATGCGCTGGCGAGCGATGCGAGTGCGTCGACATGCAAGCCTCGCGTGCGTCTGTTCTTCAAGGTGAGCGATGGACAGAGCGAGCAATGGCTCTCTCTCTCACACACACAACACACGCGCGTGCTCTGTTCGTGGGCTAACGCTGTCGCCCGCGGCCACACAGTGCGAGAACCTCCAGAAGGTCGGCGCGTTCAAGTACCGCGGCGCGCTGAACGCCGTCAAGAAGTACCAGGAGCACCACGCCGACGAGCGCGACACGATCTTCGTGGCGCACTCGGGTGGCAACCACGCGCAGGTTGTTCGCATGCTTCCTCGCTACAGTTGGCAGGCTGGCTGTCTCTGTCCGCACTCCTGTCGCTCACTTGCCGCTGCGTTGGTCCAACTGCGCTAGGCGGTGGCTCTCGCAGCCAAGAACAGCGGCGCAAAGGCTGTGATTGCGATGGTACGCAGCGCTGTGCCTACTCTCCGTCGAGCTCGCACTCTGCTCACACACGCGCTCTGTCTGTCTGTCTGTCTGTCGATCCCGAAAGCCAAAGACAGCACCGAGTGTCAAGATCAACGCGGTGCGCGGCTACGGCGCGGAGGTCATGCTCACGGACCCGACGAACGAAGCGCGCGAAGCAGCAGTGCAGCAGTTCATACAGGAGCACGGCGGCTACTTCATCCATCCAGCGAACGACCCTGAGGTCATGAGCGGACAGGGCACTGCTGTCATCGAGCTGCTCGAGCAAGTGAAGCAGGAGCATGGCGTTACGCTCGACGCGGTCGTGCTTCCGGTTGGCGGCGGTGGACTCTGCGCTGGTGGCGCCTTGGCAGCCAAGGTACGTGTGATGATGCGCCGTCTAAGCGCTTTGAAGATCCGAGTCGCACTGACTGACTGAGGCTGCTGATGGATGCACGGATCCAGTCACTCTCTCCACGCATCAAGGTCTTTGGCGCCGAGCCAGTGGATGCAGCCGATGCGCACTTGTCGCTCCAGCGAGGCGAGCGCTCGCGCCACGACGTCCCGCCGCGATCGATCGCCGACGGACTGCAGACTACGATCGGTGCGCTCTCCTTACTCAAGGCAATTGACTGTGGCTGTCGCAAGTCGTTGGGTATAGCTCATGCGTCGGCACATGGGCTGGATGCATCTGCTAGGCGACTTGACATGGCCAGTGATCCGCGACTGTGTCGACGCGGTCGTGCTCGTGAGCGAGGACGAGATCACTGCGACTATGAGGCTCATGTGGGAGCGCATGAAGCTGGTGCGTCCTGCCTACTCGGCGGACACTATGTATTGCAAAGTTGCTCACGGACGTACTCACTCACACGCGGTTGTGACTAGGTCGTTGAGCCGAGCAGCGCAGTCGCGATGGCTGCTGTGCTCACGCCGGCGTTCAAGACCGAGTGCTTGCCATGCAGCGACGACGACGACGTCGTGAACGTCGGCATTGTCATCACCGGCGGAAACGTCGACCTCGATCGCCTCCCATGGTTGAGTCCGTAGGCGCATGCGTGCGTGTGTGTGGAGTGGAGCTGCTCGAGCAAGCAAGGTGTCGCGCTGAGCGAGACACATATATTTGCGTTATAGCTGCACATGTTTCATTAAATCGCATAAATAGGCATGCAACCGAATGGTTTCACTCGCTTTCCCACAACAACAACAGCGAACGCGACCAAGTGTGATGATGCCCGTCGCGCCGACTGCGTACGTGCACTCGCTGCTGCGTTCATCGACGTCTGGATGCACGCGCTGCGGCTAAACGACAGCTCGCGCTGCACGCACTGCGTGTTTGTGTGTGCGCGCTGCTGCAGCTCGCAGGGCATCACGCCGCCGCTCTCGCTCGCAGGACCAACCGAGGACGACCGACAGCTCAACGACGCGCTCCTCAAGACGCTCCGGTGCGTCTTTCACCCACGGTGCTCGTTCGGCGCTAGCATCTAGCGTGCTGTCGTGCCTTTATAGCGCGTAGCTGAGCGTGACAGTCACGTGCTGCTTCTGCTGCTGTCGTGACCACAGTGCTGCTGGCCTGTACGAGTCAGCCGAGGAGATCGCGCAGCGTGAGCTTGTGCTGAAGAAAGTGAAAGCGGTGCTCGACGAGTACTCGCTGCATGAAGGCCTGTCGTTCATGAGCGAAGCCGAAGCGTCGAGCAAGCAGCTCCAGCTTCGAACATTTGGCTCGTATCGTCTCGGCGTTCACAGCCCCGAAGCTGACATTGACACGTACGCTGATGGTCCAACTCATGAGCGACTGCTGCTGCTGCTTGGCTGTCGTCCACACTAACCGAACGCTTGATCTTCATAAAGACTGTGCATTGCGCCAAAGCACTGCGGGCGCCAGAGCTTCTTCCAGAAAGTGCCGTTCCTGCTCGAAGCCACTGCGTGTGTGACGGAGCTCCACGTCATCAGTGACGCGTACGTAGCTCTCCCAGTCTCTTGAGCTCGATCGCGTCCGCTGAACTTGACTCACAGTCCTGCGCCGTCGCTAGCTACGTCCCGGTGCTCAAGATGAAAGTCGACGGCATCGCTGTCGACCTGCTCTTCGTGTCGCTGAGTGTCGAGTCCGTCCCAACGACGCTCGACGTCCTCGACGACGAGCTCCTCCGTGGCTTGGACGAGCCGTCAGTGCGCAGTCTCAACGGCGTGCGCGTGACCGAGCGCATCCTGCAGCTCGTGCCGAACGTCCCGCACTTTCGCACTGCGCTCATTGCGATCAAGCACTGGGCACGCGTACGTCCTTGACTGGGCATTTGTGAACCCATTGGCCAGTCTGAAGTGCGACTGAGTGTCTCTCTCTCTCTTTGAGCAGCTCCGTGGGATCTACTCGAACGTCCTCGGCTTCCTCGGCGGCGTGAACTGGGCGATCCTCGTCGCGCGCATCTGCCAGCTCTACCCGAACGCACTGCCCGCGACGCTCCTCGTCAAGTTCTTTCGCGTCTACCACCTCTGGGCGTGGCCGAACCCGATCCTACTTGATGCGATCGCGAGCCACGCGAGCCTTGGGTTCCCGGTGATGCCTCGTCGTCCTACGTGCTCCTGGCCGAAGCGCGCTGTGCTAGGCACGCTAAGACTCATGCCAGTGTGCCGCTGTGCCTGCCTCTCTGCCTGCCTGGATCGTAGATCTGGAACCCAAAGCTGAACCACCGCGACCGACTGCACGTGATGCCGATCATCACACCCGCGTACCCAGCGTTCAACTCGTCGTACAATGTCATGGCGTCAACGCTGCGGATCATCAAAGCCGAGCTTGGCAAAGCCGTGTCGCGGACACTGCAGATCGAGACCAAGGTGCGATGGAGTGACACGCGCTCTTTGTTTGAGCGGCGACTGACGTCTCACGCGCGTGTACCGTAGCGAGCGTCGTGGTCGCATCTGTTTGCTGCGCCGCTGTTCTTTGACAGGTTCGCTTCGTCGCTCGCCTGCTCTTCGCTGTCCGTCACTGCCGATGACCCTGAGACAATGTGTCGCCGTCCAGAGGCTGCTCCGAGCGCCGACGCGCGCAGTCGCTGCGCTCTCGTTGTGCCCAACATTGTCGAGCGCACTGTAGTTCACCATCACGCTGTGTCTGCGCTGCTGTTACTGTTGCACTGTGCGATGGCAATAGGTGGCGCCACTTCCTGCGCATCCAAGTCACAGCCGAGACCGCGGACGACTTTGGCCGCTGGCTCGGCTGGGTCGAGTCGCGGTTGCGCCACTTCTTCTTGCGGTGCGTCGATCCGTCCGTTCGTCTCTCAACCTATCGCTCGTGCCGGTGAGCAAGCGTTGATCGCCCGACTGTCCTACTTGGACGGCCATGTGTCTACGTCTCGCTACGTGTGCATGTGTGCTACAGGCTCGAAACGATGCCCGAGCTCCGGATCTACCCGTTCGCGCGCTTCTTCGACCTAAAGACGCGCCAGACTGAGGCTGCGGCTGCGACCGAGATGCACACATCGTGGCTCTTTGTCGCGCTGAGCTTCCACATCCCAAAGCAAGCGGCGCTCGAAGCGTCGAGTGGGAGGCACCATCGCAATGTGGATCTGACGCACGTGATCCAGGAGTTTGCGTTCGTTGTGGATCAGTGGGAGCAGCGCCACGGCGGCATGGACCTCCAGGTCGACCACCTCCGGCGCGACCAAGTGCCTGCGTGGGTCGTCGAGTCCACTGACGGTCGCGACGTCAGCGTCCTGCAGTCGGAGGCGACGGTGACGCACAAGCGCCGGAGCAGTGGACCAGACGACCCCAAGTGCTTCTCGGACGACGAGACGCCTCACGCTCAGCAGCACACGACAGCCACAGGCGCAAAGGCAAAGAAGAAGAGCAAGCGCAGTGGCGCGACGGAGCGCGAGAGGTAAGGTGCGCAGGGTATGTACATGGCGAGACACGAAGCAAGCGAGTGTCCGAGGCAATAGACTGGACCTAGGACTGTCGGTGCTGCTTGAGAGGAGTGCGTAGCTCCGTAGCGCGCACCGCTCTCAAGCAGCACGCGCGCACAGTCTCGTCCAACGAGCCAGTCAGCCGCAGAGACACAAGAGACACCGAGAGTAATAGACGTCGTCATTGGTTCAGTGGGTCTTGCATTGCACTAGGACGGGAGTACGTTTGGGTCAGGGACTTGCCAGTGGCTCCGAGGCCTGGGGCAGCCGTGCGTGCCGCTCTACTGGTTCGTGAACTCGGCCTTCCGCTTCTGCACGAACGCGGCCATGCCCTCTTTCTGGTCCTTCGTCGCGAACGAGCTCCAAAACAGACGGCTCTCGAACTTGACGCCCTCCGCGAGCGTCTGCTCGTACGACGCGTTCACGGCCTCCTTGGCCATCTTCACGACCGGCTGCGAGAACGACGCGATCTTGTCCGCAGTCTTGAGCGCTTCGTCCATGAGCTTGTCGGCTGGCACGACGCGCGCAACGAGACCGTCGCGCTCGGCCTGGTGCGCGTCGATCATGTTGCCGGTGAGGATCATCTCCATCGCCTTCGACTTGCCGACCGCGCGAATGAGGCGCTGCGTGCCGCCACAGCCCGGGATCGTCCCGAGCGTGATCTCTGGCTGCCCGAACTTCGCCTTGTCGCCCGCGATGATCATATCGCAGAGCATCGCGAGCTCGCAGCCGCCGCCGAGCGCGTAGCCGTTCACTGCAGCAATGACCTGGCGCGGCACCAAGCGGTCGGTGGCGTTCGTCCATGAGCTGTCGATACCACCTCGACGAATGCAAGCCACGCAGGAGGACAACGTACGGGCTTGGAAATCTTCGTGATGTCGCCCCAGTTCGCAAACATGTTGGACTTGTACGCGTCCACGAACTCCTTCTCGGCCATCTCCTTGATGTCCGCGCCAGCCGCGAACGCCTTCTCGCTGCCCGTCACGATGATCGCGCCGATGTTCTCGTCCGCGTCGAACGCCTGCGCTGCGCCATTGAGCTCCTCAATGAGCGGGCTGCAGAGCGCGTTCAGTGCCTGTGCGCGCGTGTGTGCGTGCAATGGATCCATCCAGTCAGGTCGTGTGGCTGGGTGCGTCGGGACAGACCAGATGCGTGGCACGCAAACGCACCTTTGGGCGGTTGAGCGTGATGATCGCGACTTTGCCGCGCACTTCGGTCAAGATGTTCTCGTACTCGGCTGTCGGGCGCGACATGGCACAATTGCGAATGAGATGCGAGAGCGAGAGCGCAGTCGCCGTGCACACGCAAGACAGCAAGCGAGCGAGCTTCGATCAACCACGCACCCTTGGCGGCGAAGCTGCGCGCGAGCGGCGCGCGGGTCTTGAGTGCAGCAGCAGAGCGGAGAGCAAACATGGGCGGCGGTGGCGGCTTGCGTAGGCGAGCGGCGATGGACGGAGAGGACGAGGTTGCGTGCGCGCGGATCACAAAGTGAGCTCTCGCGTCCGCAGACCAGACGTCGTGCTCGCATCATGGCATCCAAACCGCACGTTAGATGGCACGTGGGGCACGTGACCTGCGCTCTTGCAGTTAGTACTGTGGATTGACCTGCGCATTTCGATTACGTACTCTTTGTCTCGACTATAACCGCGCTGCCTGTCAGATACATACGCGTACGCTTGAAGTTTGCAGATTGGAGTGTATTGCATGTACAATACATAAAATGCAGGTGGCCCACACGAATATCGTGTTACCACACGAACTGCTGCAAGCACCAGACGTCAAGCAACGACTTCGACTGCAATGGCAATGGCTCCAGCACTAAAGCGTCCGTGGTCCGCGCGCGAGCCCGAGCGCCACTTTGAGCCGCTCGGTGCGTGCCGCGACGTCGAGGAGTTCGAGAAGCTCAATCGCATCGGCGAGGGCACGTATGGCACAGTCTACCGCGCGCGCGACCGCCGCTCGGACCGCATCGTCGCGCTCAAGCGCGTCATTCTGCACAACGAAGCGAGCGAAGGGGTCCGTATGCTTTGCGTGCTCCCAGTCGACTGCGTACATCTTCCCACAGGTGTAAGCTCACAGTTCGGGACTACTGCCAGTTCCCAATCACCGCCCTGCGCGAGATCAAGCTCCTGAAGCGTCTGCGCCACCCCAACTGCGTGCAGCTCCTCGACGTCGCAGTCGGTCGAAAGCGCTCGAGGTGCGTGTCTCTTCGTGCATAGCGCACCACAGCCGAGACTGCCTATCTGCCTCTCTATCTGACTGCTTGTCTGCATGCTGTACGGTGTGCTGCCTGTAGCGTGTTCCTCGTGTTTGAGTACTGCGAACACGACCTGTCGCTGCTGCTGCAGCACCAGAGCGCTCGCAATCCATTCAAAGAGTCTGAAGTACGTCCTAGCGCGCGCTCCCTCTCTCTCTACGGACGCTTGATAGGCGTCCCCTTACGCTCTCGCTCCGCCCCGCTTCACCCATTAGGCCAAGCGCATCATGCTCTCGGTGCTCCATGCGCTCGCGTACTTGCACGAGCAGCAGCTGCTCCATCGCGACATCAAGCTCTCGAACATCCTCTACGACCGCTACGGCACAGTCAAGCTCGCGGACTTTGGCTTGGCGCGCGAGCGCAGTCGCCTCGTCGACGACGACGGTGAGACTGGAGCAGCAGCGAGCGAGAGGCTCACGCCAAAGGTCGTCACGCTCTGGTACCGCGCACCGGAGATCCTCTTGGGCTGCGACGCGTACACGTCAGCAGTCGACCTCTGGGCCTGTGGCTGCATCTTTGGCGAGCTGCTGCTGCAGGAGCCGCTCATGGCAGGGAAGACCGAGACCGACCAGCTCACGAAGATCTTTCAGGTAGAGAGACCGCGAGTGTTGGTCTGCGAGTGAGAATCGGTCTGCTTGGCGTGACCTGACTGGAGGACGACTGACTGCGGTACATGCGCAGCTCCTGGGACGTCCAACCGACCAGATCTGGCCGGGCATGTCGGCGCTCCCGCACGCAGACACGCTGCTCCACGGAGACACGGCGCGCTACAGCTACAACAACATCCAGCGACTGCTCCCAGATCTCTCGACCAAGGTCCGACTGCTTGCGATTGCGACTGAGCGGACCAAGAGCGTGGCTGGCAGCCTGGCTAACGAGGACACTTCTGTGACGGACGTAGGGCATTGACTTGCTCAACCGCTTGCTCACGTACGACCCCGCAGTTCGGATCTCGGTGCGTGAGTGAGTGTGTGTGTGCGTGTTTGAGCACGCGAGCGAGCGAGCGAGAGACTCACATGAGACGCTGTGGTGGTGTGCATGACGCAGGCGCGTGATGCGATTGCGCACCCGTACTTTCGCGAGAAGCCGCTGCCGCAAGAGTCGTCGATGATGCCGACGTTCCCGTCGCTCCATCCCGACATGCGCGACCGAGGACGTGGAGCAGCAGCAGGAGCAGGGGTAGGAGCGTCCCATACACTTCAGCAGCAGCAGCGCTTTGGCAACGCATTCAGTACTAGCAGCAGCTCAGCCGCTGCACCTAGCGCAATCGCATCGGCGCTCAAGAAGCGGCGCGTGTGATCCGCTAGATCCGTTCTATCTGAATAACCTTCACTCAGTGTCCACGCGTGTGTTCGCACTACGCTTCGAGGAGCTCTTCGTACTCGTCACGGAGCGTGAGCGCTTCTTGGAGCATCGCGTCGACGTCTGAGACAGAGAATGTCGAGTGACGGTCACTCGCTGCGCGCGTGGCACAGATGCACTTGGTCTTCACGCGGCGGCACTTGCGGCACTTGGTCTCGCTCGGCGCATCTCCTGCAGGCGCAAGCGCTGCACTCGTACTGATCTCTTCGAGCGGCTGCGTGTCCGTGTCGACGACCACGTCGTCGTCCTGGCGACGGTCGTAGAACAGTGCGAGGAGCTGCGCGAGCTCACTTGGCTCGAGCTTTGTGAACGCAGCGACGTGACTATGGCCGTACACCCACACAAACACAGCACAGAAGACGATCGTCACTCACGGTCCAAGCGTCCTAGACACGAGAGCGCTGGTCGACGTACTCGAGCGCGCCGCTTGTGACGTCGCTTGGGCGTTTCCCATGCGCAATGAGCAGCAACACCGTTGCAATGCACGTCCACTACCAAAAGGCAACAAACAGACCATCACTCTCAGTCCCCTCACCACTCTGTCAACACGAGCAATCGCCGCACTAGCAAGCACTCTCGCACGAGGACGCACCTGGTGCGCATTGCGCGCGTCGATCGCATCCCTCAGCGCGAACGTACTGCTCACAGCAGCGATCTTCTGCGTCACGTAGCGATCAGCTGCGAGGCGCACGCGCTGTGCAGCCTGCGGGATCGGCCGCGTGAGCATCAGTGTGAACGCATTGCGGCGCTCCGTCATGCGGTACCGCAGTGCGCGCGCCTCGGCGTCTTCTGGACTGGCGTCCGGCTTCGCGGGCGGCGGAACTGGTTCGCCCGCGACGACCATGTGCGTCTCGTGCGTGATCCAGGACGCAAGGAGGCGCCAGAGATTGCTGAAGAGCGAGAGCTCGTCGAGCGTCACGACCTCGTCGTCGTCGCAGTCTGAGAGCGCAAAGCTCGCTGACGACGCGTCGGACGCGGCGTCACTTGCGTCGCTCTCGTCACTGTCGCTCACGACGAGGTCGTCGTCGTCTTCGTCACCATCCGTTGTACTGCTCTTGGTCTTGGGCTTCTGCTGTTGCTGCTGGAGCAACGTCTCGACCTTCTTTGCGAGCTTCTGCTTGTGCGCGGGGAAGACAAAGCCCTCAATGAGCACGGCGTGCGCTGCGTCCGGGAACTGCGCGTCTGGCGCCGCTGGCGCATCGTGTTCTTTCAGCTCGAGTCTCGCAGACGCACGACTGGCGATAGGACTGGCGCTAGGACGCACTGGCGTCGCCGAGCGCTCGACGATCCCAAGGTTGTCCGTCTTGGCCCAGACTGTCTTGGCGCGTGGCGCTTGGTGTGAGCGCTGCGACTGCGGTGTCTGTGGCTGTGACTGTGCGTCATCAAAGTCAAACGGATTCGGACTATCGGTACCAAAGATGTCGCGCAGTGACGGCACGAGCTGCGGTGGCTTCGCCACGAGCGTCGCGAGGAACACGCGCGCTTTCTAGTGACAGCGTCAGTGAGTGGCGTGAGTGGCGCAAGCGAGAGGCTGCTGCGCTAGCCAGTTCGCAAAGACAAGGTGTACCTCGAGGCAGTGCTGCGAGCAGAACTTGTTCTCGTACTGCGCGTCGTAGATCTCTTTGCGCGCGAGCGAGATGCGGAACTTGCCGGCCTTGCTGCGTCGTGGGTGTGCGCACAGGATGCGAGCAGTAGCAGCAGTGTGAGCGGCGCCATAGACATAGCGCGGCTGCTGCACTCGAGAGGTAGACGTACCCAGAGAGCGTGTTGCCACACGCTGGGAACGCACACAGCGACTGCACCGCGCGCTCTTCAAAGACAGTGTCCATGTGGCGCCGCTGCAGGATCTGCGCGCACAGGTCGAGGTACCGCACTGGGATGCGCGGGTAGATGAGCGACGACATGAGCACGAACGTCTCGCGGACGCTCGAGCCCGTGGCAGCGCCATCTGCAGACGACGGCGACGCGACAGAGCTCTTCTTCGCGCTCTTGCTCATGCTCATGTTGCGAAATGGCGCTGAGTGGCGATTGCGAGATGCGGACGTATAGGTATTTCGTGCATGCTCGACTAGTGTGTGCGGCATATCTATACGTCCAATACTAGTCCCTGTGAAGACCTCGACGCTCTTGGAGCTAGTGCGGTGCTGCTTGACTGCGTCGTGTCTTCAGTGAGTAAGTGCATGTGCACGCACGAGCGCACACGATCGCCGTTTAGCAGCTGCAGACTGCAATCGAGCGTTTGATGATGCCTCTGTAGCTCTGAGCACCACTGTGTCTTCGACCTTGCTCCTAGGTTCCAAGACGCCACGAGTACCTTACTCTGTCAACGTCTGCGCTTCACGATCGCTGCCGTCACGCTGAAGTGTGCACTTGGTCGGGTCTAGGTCGGTCGTTGCCGGTACTAAGGTGTAGCGCACGTGTGGCGTACGCTGCATGAAACGAGTCGGCAGCAATCAGCGACTGCAGGCGAGTTGACCCGCAAGGCACTGTCGCATCATCCGTTCAGCTCGTTGCGCTGTTGATCCTGACGTAGTCGCGAGTACTTGGAGCGAACTTGGTCGCCTCGCCCTGTCATTTCACGCACCTTACGAGCCTCCAAGGCTGGCGCTGTCGTCCTTCGACGTCAACATGTCCATCGAGCAGATTACTCGATGTTGTGGATAGCCAGCGAAACGATCTCTCTCTCGCTGTTCCTAGTAGTGCGTGTACCTGGTGCCTCTTTGACTTCTGCCAGCAACAGCAGCAGGAGATGCACCGTGTCAAGGCTACTGGCACTCAGTGACGCCAGTCCAATGGCGCTCCGATCTCTGCGCTCTGTAGTGTAGTGCTGGCATGCTGCAACCTCGCCGACAGCGGCGCCTACCAAAGTCGGAGGCATTTGCGAATCTACCGCGTTCCGCTCCGCTCCGATCCCCACTCTCCAGTCCTCCATCTCCTTCCAGCGATGAAGTCGTTCGCCGCCCTCGTCGTGCTCACTGCTACGTCCACTGCGTTCACTTCAGTCACTGCTGTCGAGAACTGCACGACCACGAACGTGCGTGGCTTCCTCATTGACACGAACGCCAAGGCGTGCGCGCTCGAGACGAAGATCGAGTGGAAGCCCTTCCGCGTGTACAACGAGACCGAGATCGCTGCGTACTGCGCGACGCCAACGTGTCTGACATTCCTCGCGACGCTCCCGCCGCTCAACCCGACCGAGTGCTTCATTCCAGGCGGATCCTTCCCGCGACTCTACGCAGACTTGCTCGACAAAGTTGCGATGTGTCCTGCTTCAGCACCTCCAACGCCAGCTCCAACCACAGCTGCGCCGACGACTGCGCCGACGACTACACCAACTCCAACCCCTACTACGGCTGCTCCGACTGCTTCGCCGACTCCAGTTTCGACTTCGGCAGCTCCAACATCCTCGCCAACCACAACTCCACCCTCTGCTGCGCCAACCACGGTTCCGACCGCTACACCGACAACTGCCCCGACCTTGGCGCCGTCGTCGATTCCATCGTCCGCGCCAACGACGGCTCCGTCGATCGCGCCAACCACAGCGCCAACTCCAAACCCGACGACTACGCCGACGCTTGTGCCAACTGCAGTCCCAACCAAGACCCCGGAGCCGACACTCCCAACGAAGCCGTCCTGCTAGGGACGTTCGCGCCAGCAATCTCGCGCGCTAGGGAGCGTCCACTCGCTCCACTTGAGTTCGCCCTTGTCGAGCGAGCCTCGACAGTGTCGACGTTCTCAACAGCGTTGTTGATTCTGATAACATTGGCACCAAGCATCCCTGTTGTATATCCTATCTTCTCATAGAGATAGCTCGCTTGCCGGGAGCATCGGAAGCGCAGACTCCGTACATCGGCTCGAAAGCGCAGCAAGACATCCATCGCAAGGCTTCAGGTCTGCCGCATCATGTCGAACGTCGCGACACACACTCGCTTCGCCTGCAACTCGATACTGAGATCAAGTGAGTCTGTTGCATACTTGCGCCAAGTCGCATCGGTCCTCGATTTCGTCACTATCGAAGACCCGCCCAATCTCAAAGATCGAGCATTGCGCTCTCTTGATACCACACGGCCACGTCAGCGTCAGCGTCCTTGTGTGTCTGCGTGCGTGTGTCTGTGTCCGCGTGGGTGTGGAGCCAAGGAGCGACGCAGCGCAGCGCAGCGCGCCACGAGAGAGCAGAGAGCGCTTGAGCTGACGCTACACAAACACCACAGCGATGTCGTGGAGCGGCTGGAGCGCGCGTCTGAACGTGACGTCGATCGTCTCGCAGGGCCTCGAGCAGGTCTCAAAGCTCAAAGAGGACGTCGAGAAGCAGTTCGATCAAGCTGTACAGAGCGCGGCGACCAAGCCGTCAGCGACTAGCAGCAGTAGCGCCGCGATCAGTGGACAAGCGGCGAACAGTCCCGATCTCTTTGGGAGCTCCATACGCAGCGATGCAGGCGCGAGCGCTCCGGCGCAGCGCCACTCGCTCCCTCCTGCAGCGCCAGCTCGCGCGGCCGTCGACGACATCAACGTGATCAAGCCGACGCAGTGGACGAGCGACGCAAGTGCTGCGAGTCGTGTCAGTCGCCAGCTCATGCAGCAGCCGCCGTACTCGGCCGATGGGAAGCAACGTCGCCAGCTTCCATCTGCGGCGTCAGTGCCTCTGGTGCCAAGTCGTCGCGAGCATCATGAGCAACACACCAGTAGCAGTCCAACCGATCGTGAGGACGCTCCAACTGTCGAAGAGAGTGCCAATGGGTCGGCATCTGAGGCAGTGGCGTCGACGACGGCACTCGCAGACAGCGATGCTGCTCCAAGTGCGCTGGTACCGAGCGGCGACGTCCTTGACCACGTTCAGCCAGCGACTGCCACTGACGTTGAGGCTGATACAAAGCCCGATCGCCCTAGCCATGCTTCCGAGTCAGCTGCAGGCGCATGTGAGCCTGTCAGAGACGCAACGGACGCAGCGCTGCCACTCGATCAAGGCGCAGACTATAGCGATACGCAAGAGGCGATGGATGACACTGTCGCCAACACTGTCGAGTCCCCAGTGGCTGCCATTCGAACTGACGACGCGACAGAGAGCCACGGCGACAACGACAAAGACACTGATGACGCGCATCCTCACGCACAAGCGATCGAGACTGCGTCCCTCGTAGCCGATGTATCGATCAGTGCGTCTCCTGCAAGCGAGGAATCAGCAACAGCCAGCGACACCGCCGCCACGACAGTGTCGACTGAGGCGACTGCTGCTCCGTCCCAGGAGTCACCGAGCGCACTTCTCAAGGAAGTCGCTGCGCTGCAGGCACACTTGCGCGCGCGCGAGGACCAGTTGATCGCAACGTCTTCGACAATCCAAGAGCTCCACGACGAGCTCGACCGAACGTGTCAGCGCGAAGTGACGGCGGTCGAGCGCGCGCGGTTCCTCACGGAGCAGCTCGAGAGCATGCGTGTGGAGGTGACGAAGCTGAATCGCATGGCGTCTGGACAGCGCGCGAGCGACCTCGAAGCGATGCAAGCAGCACTGAGTGAGAAGGACGCGAAGCTCCACGCACTGCTAGAAGAAGGCCAGGCGCTGTCGATCAAGCAAGCGCAGTTCGAGCAGCGCGTGCGGCAGCTCCGGAAAGAGAAGAACGAGGACGAAGAGGCGCGGCTGAAGCTCCAGGCGCAGCACGACACGCTCGCGATCCAGCTCCAGGACGCGATGGCGAAGCGCCAGGCAACTGACGACGCAAACAAGCAGCTCACGCTCGAGCTCCGGCAGGCGCAAACAACGGCGGAGCGAGCGACCGCAGCGCTCGCCACAGCGGAGCAGACAGCAGCGGCATTGGCGACTCAAGTCGCCGAGCTCTCGGGGCAGAACGACGCGCTCACGCAGCGCACGAGTGCCTTGGAGGCTGAACTGACCGAGGCACAGCACACGAGCGCGTCGCACGCGCTACTTTCGAGCGAGAAGACCGAGCTCACGCAGACGATCGCGTACTTGCAGCAGACGCTCGAAGCGTTAGAGACCGAGTCGCAGCGGCGCGAAGAGCTCGCGCGGTTAGAAATCCAGGACCTCAAGCGCAAGTGGCAAGACGCGATGCAGCGCGTCGATGTGCTTGGGCAGAGCGTCTCGGACGCGACGCAGCCGCTGCTGCGGCAGATCCACGCGCTCGAGGACGACCAGCGCGCGCGGCACGAGGCGTGGCGTGCGACGGAAGCGACGCTGCGGCAGCGCATTGCGGACGCGACGGCGCTGCGGCGTCAGGGCGAAGTCGAGCTGCTCGCGCGCGACGAGCAGCTCCACACGTTGCAGCAGCGCGTCGAAGCGCTCGAGCAGGACGCTACGCGTCGCACGGCTGAGCTCGGGCGGGAGAAAGAGGCCGCAGCAGCGGCGACTGCGAGTGCTCGCGAGCTCGAGACGCAGCTGGAGACCGCGCAGCGCGAGCGCGACGACTGGCAACGCGCGTGTGACGCTGCAACACAAGCAAAGACGCAGCTCGAGCAGCGCCTCTCGCGCGAGCGCAGCAGCAGTCACAAGACAGCAGATACTGCGGCAGCGACAGTCGCGAGCGAGCTCGCAGAGCTCCGCAAACGAGAAGCGCAGCTCCAGCACGATCTCGAGTGGCACCAGCAAGAGCTCCGGCGCCTCAAGACAACGACTGCAGCTGTAGTAGCAACGGCAGCACTGCCGCCTCGCAGTGGCAGTGGCACGCGCATGACGAGCAGCACCAGTAGCGATGGCTCTGCGGTCGAGACACAGGCGTCGATCCTCCAGCAGACGCTCACGTCGAGTCTCGATGACGACGACGCATTCACTGGCGCCACGTCGGTGCTTGGGATGAGCCAGCTCCAGCAGCGCTTGCGACTCCGTGAAGGCGAGAACCGCCTCGCGAAGCAGCAGCTCGAGGCACTCGAGCGCAAGCAGAGCGAGCTCACAGACGAGATCGTGCGTCTGAGTACGCGCAACGCACTGCTGGAGACGAACGAAGCGCAGATGGCGCAAACGACTGACGAGCTCCGCGCGCTCCAGCAGCGCCAGCACGTGCTCTTGGAGCTCTTTGGCGAGAAGGAGGAGCAAGTCGAAGAGCTCCAGGCAGAAGTGAGCGAGCTCAAGGCGTTCTACCGCCAGCAGCTCGATACGCTCGCAGCGCACCAGATGCAGCAGCAGCAGCAGTAGCTGCAGCGTTACCCTGACATACGCATCCGATCATAGCCTTGTTTGTACCAAGAGCCTCCTCTCCTACGCAGTACGTCTCCAAGCAGTTGCTCATTCGAGCTAGCTTTGCTCCAGACCAGCGACGTGTAGATCGACCGATAGACTCGCGATTGCCCTGGAGCGTCCTAGCGCACTCAGGACCTACGACACAAGCGTGAACTTGGTCGTGTCGACGGCCGTCACAACGAGCTTGGACGTCCACGGGTCCTGGATCACGCCGTCCACTGGCGCCGCTGACCCGACCTGGATCTGCATGCTGGTGTCCGTCAAGTCCGGGTAGTAGAGCTTTGAGAGCGCGAGCGTGATGTCGTAGCCCGAGTTGTCGGCACGCAGCGTCTTCGCGACAGTCGCAGACACGCGGTTCGGCAGTACCGTCGCCATGAGCACTTCGAGGTCGGCTGCCAGCGCGCTGTCGCTGAACGCACTCGACGTCACCGTGCGCGCGCCGTACTTGACGACGAACACGGCGTCGCTGAACGTCGCTCCGTCCAGCGCGAACACGCGCGTGACGCTCGTGCTCTCGAGGCGCACCATGAAGTCGGCCGTGACTGCGGCGTCGAGGGGTCCGAGCGGGCAGCTGTTCACGTCAAAGCACGCGAGTGCCTCGCTCGCCGCGTACCACAGGTCGTCTCGGAACGACGCCGCGCTCGCCGCTGCGTCCGCCGACGCGATCTCTCCGTGGCACGTCGAGAGCGTCGACGGCGTGTCGACCACTGCGCCGGCGCCTTGCGACAGCACATACTCGTACGTCGCGGCGTCGAGCTCGCGCGCAAAGCACTGCGCAAAGGCAGTAGCAGCGCTCGCGTAGCTGCACGATCCATCGCTGATCGCCGATAGCGGACAGTCAAAGAGGCTGACGCCGCACTGCGCGCAGTCACTTGCCAGTACTCGGACCGGTGGTGGCGGTGGTGGCGCTGGCGGCGCTGGCGCTGGTGTTGCCGCGCTTGGCACCGGTGTTGTGCTTGTAGGAGACTCGTCGAGGTACGTCCCGAGCAATGCATAGATGCCGTCCCAGACAGCAGTCTCTTCAAGCGACTGGAACGCGAGCTGAGCAGTCTCGTACGACGCTGCTGTCACACCAGCAACCGGTGCAATCGTCGGGAGCTGACCATAGTACCCTTGGTACGTGAGCGTGACTGTCCACGCTGTCGGTGCCGATTGCTCCTCTGCGACTGTCACAGTCGCGCGCGCGCCGACGCCAGCGGTCGCGAGCATTGTTGTCAGCGCCTCGATGAGCTGCGCGTAGTTGTCGCTCCGGTCAATCACGGTCGATGTCATGTCGCCGCCGAGGTCTGAAGGCGCAAGGAGCGTGACGTCAAGTGGGAGCAGCTCCGTGTCGACGTCGAACGACGACGTGCCGGCGCGCGTGACAACGTACGTCGCGCTGTCGCTGTATGTCGAAAGCGCCGGGTCGCCAACTTGGCACGCGTGGTTCATGACGCACGCGAAGAAGTCGCCGAGCCCGAGCCACTGCGTCGCAGTGTACGATGCCACGCACGACTGGAGTGCGTGTGTAAAGTCTGCACCAGTGTCGCCGTTGATCAGCGTCACGTCGTCCACGCCGGGCGATCGGAGCTTCGTTGCGAGGCAGCGGAGGATCGGTGCGCACGCAGTGCAGCTCGCCAAATGTGTCGCTGCGCAGGTGCTGCAGCCAGAGCGCTTTGCAGTTGCACTCGCGCCGTGGCGTGTAACCTGTGTGGCGAGGACGTCCCAGCGCGGCGTCGTTAGCGCAGTCGAGACGCCAAGCGCTTGCGGCAGCATACGTGCGAGTGACTGGACGCCAATGCCCGTGATCACAGGCAAGTCACCGAGGTACCCGCCGCTATACGTGATCATGACTGTGCGGCTCGAAGTGCCTAGGGTGACTTGCACACGCACGCTCGCTCGAGAGCCAAAGACCTCGGTCTCTAAGAACTCTGCAAGCGCCAGCGCGTTCGTTGTCGTGAGCGTGAACTCGTCCACGAACGCCACTTGTGCAGGGCTCGCATCCGATGGATGGTGGATCGTGAGTGTGACAGTGCCGCTCAGTGGCACTTGGAGCGTCTCTGAGCCTGGGACAATGTCGAGGAACGTCGGGACGACGTGCACATCGGGAGCACTGAGCGGACACTCACTCGCGTCGTAGCACGCGATGAAATCTGCGACCGGTTCAGCGCCGGCGAGGATGCTCCCAGCGGTGCACGTCCGGAGCGTCGCTGCAAGATCAAACGCACTAGCGCTGCTACTAACGCTCGTGAGCGCGGTGTCGAGACACGGCAAGACGACTTCGCGGCACACGAGTGACGCGCGCGAGTCCCCGCGGTCGCACGCTGTCAAGCGGTCAGCGCACATGTCTGTGCACTCAGTTCGGTGAATGTACCGCGCAAGCGTACTCCCGAGCTGCGTCTGCGACGGTGGTACGCCAGTTGACGAGTAGAGCACAAGACGCGACGGCGTGTAGAGCACCGCAGTCGATGGCACTGGGATGACCGGGAGCGTGCCGTAGTAGCCGCTGAACATGATCTCGACGCGCTGCAAGAGCGCGTGCGACGTTGCTGGCGGGTGCTGCCACGTGCGTACTGTGACAGCAGCCGACGCACCGATGCTCGTCACGAGATCGCTGAGCGACGCTTGCAGCGCTGTGAGCGCCTCTGCAAACGCTGGTGCCGTCGCGGCGTCTGGCGCTGGCAGCGAGAGCCGAATGCGACCGCGCTGAAGCCGAATGTAGCTCGGTGCAGTTGCTGCTGTCACCACGCTCGCTTCGCACTGCGCGTGCTCAAAGCACGCGAAGAACGACTGGAGCGAGCGCCAGGCACTCAGTGGTAGCTCCTCTGCGCATGCGAGCAGTCCTGAGAGCAGATCGCGGTCCGTCCCAAGCGGCAAGAGTCCGTCCTTTGCTGCTGCACGCGCGATGCTGCTGCTGTTTGTCTCGGACATGGTCAAGTGGAGACACGTGAGCACTTGGCTGCTGCAGACGCTCGAGGTCTGGCACGCTGCGAGGAACTGCTGCTCACACGCGAGACAGCTGAGTGGCGACGTAGCACTGTTGCTGGTGCTGGCGTTGCGCACGATCGAGAGCAGTCGACTCCAGTCCAGCGCGGTGTTGTCACTCGCTGCGCCGACACTTGATGCAAAGACAAGGCGTGGCGGCACGGCGCCGTCGCTCCAGCCACTGCCGTGTGGTGAGAGCTGCGGCAAGTGACCGACATAGTCGTCACCGTACGACACACTCAGGCGCGCGAGTCCGTCGGTCCCTTGCGCGCCAACGTCGACTGTAACGTTGCTCGCTGCGTCCATCGTCATGTACGCGAGCAAGCGCTCGAGGTCGGTCTCGCTGCCGACGAACGTGTACGGCGGCTGTTCCATGAAGCTCGTGCCAGTCGCAGGCGGTGCGACATTGAGCGCAACCGTCTCGGCGCTGGTGTTCACGAGCGACACGAACAGCGTTTCGCTGCCTGGCGCGAGCGTCAACACTGTCGAATGAGCAGTCTCGACGACGCCAGTGTCTTCACCCACGGCGGTCGACGCGTTCGTGCTTGAGACGCGGCACTGCGCGCGTGCCAAGCACGCCAAGAAGCGCTGGAGCGGTGCCCACCAGCTGTAGAACGCCACGTCACTGGTCGCTGCAGTCGTTGCGTTCGCCCCGGTCGTTGCGTTATTGGTCGTCGTTAGACTAGAAGTACTGGCACACGCGTGGAGCCAGCTCCGGACGTCTACGTCTTGCGAGCTGCCCGAGTGCATCGCAATCATCGTCGCTTCAAGGCGCGCGGCAAAGCACGGGAGCACAGTCATCTGGCAGAAGCGCGAGCGCTGACACGCTGCGAGCTCCGTGTGCGCACACGCTTGACACGCTGTCGAGTCCATGTCGCGTGAGCTGTCAGTGACCTGCTGGTACAGTTTGCGTGTATTGCGCGGTGCAACAGCAAGTCGCGGGACACTCTTGAGCCAGACCTGCGTGATTCGAGCTCCCGAAGGCTCTGCGTCGCTGCTGATCGCGACTGAGAATCCTGGGAGCACGGCACCTGCGTACCGGAACTCGAGCGTCCACTCCTCGCCGCCGGCTTCGTTGTCAAAGACACTGAGACTCGGTGCCACACCAGATGACGCGAGTGCACTCGTGACACGCGTGAAGACAGAGTCGCGGGTCATCGAGCTGTCGATTGTGACCGACGCGACTGGGACAGCGCTGTCTTCCATGGCACGCGTGGACGAAGGACCTGAACATCGAGACGCTGCCGCCCGACGAGCGCCAACGGCTGTTCCTGACCGCGCCGATCTGGTACAACAAGTACGCGCTCTGGCAATACCAACCCGAGCGCGCGACGCGGCCGACGAAACAGCTCTGCGCGAC
>JAASFT010000162.1:0-32712 GCA_023333885.1 Globisporangium parvum
CAGTCACCCAAGCCCCAGTCACCCAAGCCCCAGTGACTCCAACCCCAGAGGAACCCGTGGGCGGCACTTCGAGCATTGTCCAGTGTCTCGAGAAGGCGTCGCCTGGCGACCTCGCAAACGGAATCAGCATCTTCACGGACGCTACGTGCTCGACGAACCCTGGTGTCGGCTGCTTCAAAGACATCTGCCGCTTCTGCAAGACGAAAGAGACGAGCGGGTCCAAGATCTTTGTGCCATGTCCGGAGACGACTGCGCCGGTGCCGAGCACTGCTGCGCCTCCAGTCACGAGCGCGCCAGCTACAACGGCTCCGCCTGTCTCAGGTACTCCTGCCACGACTGCTCCGCCAGTCACGAATGCGCCAGCCACAACAGCCCCACCGACGCCGACTGCGCCAGTGTACACTGGCAAGTACTGCCCAACGACAGTGGCGCCAGGTGATGCAGCAGTTGGGATCAATGTCATCACGGATCCAACGTGCGAGACGAGTCCAGGGATCGGCTGTTTCAAGGATGTCTGCCGCTTCTGTAAGACCAAGTCGACGATCCAGTCGCAGAACTTCATCGACTGCCCAGCGAACGCGATCCCAGCAGGTCCGCAGGCGACTGCGGT
This sequence comes from Globisporangium parvum, assembly GCA_023333885.1. NCBI lineage: Eukaryota > Oomycota > Peronosporomycetes > Pythiales > Pythiaceae > Globisporangium > Globisporangium parvum. The sequence goes on from JAASFT010000162.1 coordinate 611, forward strand.
GCCACCGACTGTGCCGCCTGCTGTCGTCACGACGTCGCCACCAGTCACTGGCACTCCAGTCACAACGACTGCAACGCCAGTCCCAACGACTGCAACGCCAGTCACAACGACGTCCAGTCCAGTCACGAGCGCTCCTGTTGCCACGACAGCTGCGCCACCTACAGCTGCACCTCTCAACGGACAAGTCATTGCGCAGCAGTGCAAGCGCGTTGTGTCACCTGGCGACGCGCTCCAGGGCATTGCAGTCGCCACTGACGTGACGTGCGCGACTGCTGGTGGTGTCGGCTGTGTCGAGAGTTGCTGCCGGTTCTGCAAGACCAAGGACACGCCTGCGTCCCAGCACTTTCTCCCGTGCGCGAGCTTTGCAGCGATCCCAGTGAACACAAAGACTCCTGCGGCAAACACTTGCTCGAGTTCGATCCAGGCGTCCCAGGCGCTCAGTGGCATCTGGACAAACGTCGTGTGCCAAGAGTGGTACCGCGGTGCGTGCCTCAAGGCGACGTGCTCGCAGTGCAAGTTTGCCGACACCTCGGTGTCTTCGAGCTTGCCAGTGTGTGTCGCGCCAGCGAGTGCGCCTGCGATCCCAGCCGCGCTGCCGGGTGCACCCGAGTCGAACTTGTGCACAGAGGCGATCGTGAGCGAAGTGCAGCCGAGCTTAGGCGTCTGGGCGACGTGGGACGCTTCGTGCACAGCAAGCGAGCTCGACTGCGTCTCCAAGTGCCGCTACTGCAAGTACTCCGAGACAGCGCAGTCGTCGCCACTCAGGGCGTGCAGTTCGATCAAGCCGCTGCCACCGCTGCCCAAGTTTGTGGCGCCAGCTGCAGGCGCAACGCGTCCGTCACCACCGATTGTGAACGAGTGCTCCAAGGCACTCACGGCCGACGAGATCAACGCAGGGATCTGGAAGAACGCGCAGTGCTACACAACCGACGCAGCAGGGTCCTGTACCTCGGTCGTGTGCTCGCCGTGCTCGTACTTTGACACGGAGGCGTCGTTCAAGTTCCCTGATTGCGTCAACGGCATCTTCCCGTACTGGAGCACGCCGTCGCTCGCATTCGTGCGCGGAGTGGCTTCGACGGACGCGTCCGCGCGCCAGTCGGACGGATCCGCCACGCTCGGATCGCTCTCGCCCCTCGAGGCGGCGATCGCAGTCGCAGCTGCGGTCGGCGTCGCCACGCTCTTTGTCGCTGCTGCATACAGCGCCAAGCGCGTGGTCCAGCGCGCGCGCCGCACGACAGTTGGGACGCCGTCGATCCTCTCGATCGTCACGAGCGATGAGCGTGGGATGCGCGGACCGCCAGAGACGCCGCAGCGCCACATGCGGCCGCGCAAAGTCAAAGCGCCGCGCACACCAGTGATGGCGTAGAATATCAGTGGCTCTGCGAGCACTGGTGCTCGCTCGCGAGCTCGTTCGCGCTTTCCACTGCGTATCGCTTTCGGCTCGGTCGACACTTTGCGCTAGCTGCTCGCCACCAACGTCGGTCTCTGCTTCTGTATCGTCCTTGTCAGTGTTGTTGTTGTCGTCGCTCTTGTCTATTGGCATGGGGGCAGAGTGCACTGAGCTACCGCTGGCGCGACACCGCGACGCTCGCACGACAACACTATACTGTGTCGATGCAGCAACTCCACACCACAAGTCTCGCCACGCACTCAGCGACAATAGCAGCAGACTATGCTCGAGAATGGAAGAGGATCTGCTCAACAGTGGATGTAGAAAGTGACGGCTCGATGCTGCTGCACTTGACTCGCTACACCTCTGCGTCGCGTGACACGATTGCGTCCTCGACCGTGCGTGCAATGCGCACTGCTGCGAGGATCACGACAGCAGCAACACCGATGGCTGCAGCAAGCAGCGTTACATACTCCCCCGAGCTGAGAGCTTGTGCAGTGGCATCGCGTGCTGCAAACGAGAGCACCATACTGACACTGTCCATCGCAACGGGGTCGTCACACGGCGGGTAGTCTGCGGACGCGCTCGACTCAAAGTACTTGCAGTAGTCGCAGCGCGTCTCGAGGCAAGGGCTTGTGCTTCCACTCGACGGTGTTGCGCACCCGAGCTTCATCCAGACACCGCGGTTCACACTGTCGAGCGAGAGCGTTGCCGAGCAGGCGTTCGCTGGCGGTGTCGTTGGCGGTGCAAGCTCTACAGTCGACGGTGACGCTGCTGCTGTAACTGCGGCAAGCACGCTCGAGCACACGCGGAAGCGCGACGACACGCTCGTGTCGGCAAACTTGCACATGCGGCAGAACTCGCTGCAGTCACCTGCGTCGTTCTCTCGCGGACACGATGGGTCGATCACGGCCCAGACACCAGCTGATGCAAGCGACGATGTGATGAGCGCATTCGAGCAGCAATCGGCCGGTGGTGTCTGCACGAGTGTGCCCTGTACAGGCGCTGGCTTTGGTTGGAGACTTGTCGGTGTCGGAACTGGAGTCGGAACGATCGGCGACGACGGAGTTGGTACAGCTGTAGAGGCAGTCGACAGCGTGACGCCACCAAAGACCCCGCATGAGATGTAGTTCCTCGACTGCGGCGTCTCGCGAACGCGACAGAAGCGGCAGACGCTGTCGAGACACCCGAGTCCGCCAATGGCACAGCCTGCGTCGCTCACAATCGCAATGCCGGCTGCTGCGTCGCCTGGCGACACTACTTGCGAGCAGGCTGCGACGCTCAGTGTACCGCTGATTGGCGCCTCTGACGTTGCTGGAGCGAGTGTTGGAGGTGCAAGCGACTGCACTGGAGCAGGCGCTGTAGTCGTCGGTGCAGGCGCGAGTGCACCGCACTCGATGAGATGCTGCGACTGAACAGTGCTCTTCGTCTTGCAGAAGCGACACACTGACGTCGGACCGAAGCACCCGACGCCTCCGCTCGCCTTGCAGCTTGCGTCTGTGGTGGTCGCAATGCCGACACTCGCGTCCCCAGGTGACACAGCAGTCGAGCACGTCTCGCCCGAGGGTACCAAGGACGCACTTGGCAATGTTGCTGATGGTGGTGGAGTCATAGACATCGGTACTGGTGCTGTCACTGGCACTGGCACCGGCACTGGTGCTACGTTCGTGTTGCTACTGCACGCAGTCAAGTGCTGCGACTGCGGCGTGTCTTTGGTCTTGCAGAGGCGACAGACCGTGTTTGGCATGCACCCGAGCCCACCGAGGGTCTTGCACGCTGCATCTGTCGTTGCAGCGATACCGACTGCTGCGTCGCCTGGAGACACTGCGAACGCGCACGTCTCGGCAGCACCGACTGCGTGTGCACTGCTCGCGAAGAGCACAGAGAGTGCGAGCATCCACACTGCAGGGAGCACGCGCTTTGAGACGGTTGTACGTGCATTGCGAGCAGCAAGAGGTGCTGGCGGGCGCCGCGCCATCGCTGTTGCGTTCTGTCGTCAAGCGCGGCGGTGCGCAGAGCTCGAAGCAATGCGCAAGTGCTCCGCACACGAGGTCAAGAGAGCGCACGGAGCAGCATCCAACAGGCGCAAGGCGTCGTTTGCGCGCGAAAACCGCCGCCTGTTGTCGGGCTGCGTTGACGATGCGCTCGTGCTCCTCGCCGAGTCGTGCCCAGGCGACCAGCCATTGCAATGGAGTAGCAGCCGTCGCGACTGCCATCACCATCGACTCCAGTGCGTCAATGTGCATGTTGCCGCAGTAGCTGCTCTAAAGAGGTGTTGTCACGGAACACCAATGCTGAAGATGGCGTCGCGTGCGCATCAAGACGTCCGTCCCAAGTCGAGTTCCAAGTCGAGCGTCGCATCCTACCGTCTCGCATGAGACCGTCGTGCTGACATCGCGACCGGCTTGGCGCTCAGCAAAGGCACCGCCCGCGAGTGATCCGCAACGTCGTCGATCTGCTCATGCGTCGACGCTGAACAGAGAGAGATGGTCTGCAACAGCCATGTGCTGTTGCATACAGTATTGCTGTATTCTTAGGACTATCAAATGCTTGACTCGATCATACAAATAGCAAGATCGAATCGACTCTAGTAAATGCGAATTTTCACTCCTGCAAAGACTGACACGTGCCGCACGCCTCGCGCATTTCGAGACTGCCCGAGCATCGACGACGACGCGAACGACTCGCGCGCGCTTCGCTCCCTCCATCACGAATCCCGCGCCACGACCGAGGCGCACTAGGATGCAGCTCTTCAAGACGCTTGCGCTCGCGGCCGGCGCGCTGCTCGCGACGCTCAGCGACCGCGATGCTGCGCACGCCGAGCAGCTCCGCGAGGTCTCGTTCGAGAAGCCGTTCGAGATGATCAACCCCGAGGGCGTGCGCATTCCAGGCATCAACTGGGACATGGGCGGCGCAACAGTCGTGAACCGCCACTTCATTCGCCTCACGCCGGACCGACAGAGCAAGCGCGGGTACATCTGGAGCCGCAAGAAGATCGAGAGCCGCGAGTTCTCGATCGTGCTCACGTTCCGCATCAGCGGTCAAGCGCAGTCGTGGTTTGGCGACGGCCTCGCGCTCTGGGTCACGAACTCGGCGCACCACATCGACGGCGAGAACCACGGCTTTACAGGCAACTTTAACGGTACGCAGAGCCTCCGACAGACGACTGCTCGTTGGAGTCCCGTCTGAGCTCGCGTGGCACTCGCTCACGCGTGTGACTCGTGCTTGCGCTGTGTGATAGGCTTTGGCGTCTTGTTCGACACGTTCGTGAACTCGGAGCACTCGGGTGGGCACCAGGACGTGACGCTGTTTGTGAACGACGGCTCCAAGTCGCTCGACCAGCTCAATGACGAGAAGAAGCTCGGGTGCATGGCGCCAGGCATTCGGTACCACGAGCGCAACGCGGCGTTCAGTCCGTCGCTCAACATGTCGCGCGCGAAGATCCAGTTCAAAGACAACTACGTCTCGATCCTCATTGACGCTGGGAACACGGGCGACTGGGTCTCGTGCTACGGTGGCCACGTGCAGCTGCCGTACAACTGGGTCGACGACGCGACGATCGGGATCACAGCGTCGACTGGCGGGCTCGCAGACAACCACGACGTGGTCTCGCTCAAGGTCTACGAGTACGTCCGCTGCATTTGGTGTGGGATGAGTGGCAGTAGAGGCGGCAGCGATGTCGTGCTGGGGTCGTACGAGACGGACTGACGAACGGTGTGGTGGACTCGGTGGTGGCAGTGACGTGGGCGACATTGCGCACGACGAGAGCGACCAAAAGGTCAAGAACGCGACGCTCCACGACCTCGACGAGCGCTTGAGCGACGGCGACAACGACGAGAAGCTCCGTCTCCTCAAGCGCAAGTACGAGCAGCTCATTGAGGACTTTGAGCACCAGCTCACGGCGCTGAAAGAGTCGACGGAGAACACGATCAAGAAGCTCCGAGACCAAGAAGCCGAGGACGTGCGCCGCATCTCGGAGCTCGAGACGTGGATCAGCGGCAAGATGTTTGAGCGCGTGGCGTCGACTGCGAGTGCGATTCACGACCAAGTCGACGAGCGGCTGCAGCAGACGGTCGAAGAGACGGCGAGCAAGTCGAGCGGCTGGAAGACGCCGTTCGTTGTGTTTGTCGTCATCGTCGGCGGCATCGTCGCTGCTGGCTACAAGAAGTACCAGGACCTGCGCAAGTCGCACTTGCTGTAAGCGCCACTCGCATGCGACTGTAGGACAGCCACATCAGTCGGGCCGTCAGTCAGGCAGTCACATCAGTCAGTCAGTCAGGTCCTAGGTCCGTCGACACGAGCGTGAGTGCGTCAAGACGACTGCTGTTTGTCCAAAGTGGTTGCTCAGCTGCACGTGGCGCACAGGCTTGAGCACGACAGCGATCGCACGCACGCTGCACTCGAATGCACGCGTGCCTCTCGAGTGTCTACTACACGCAGCTCTATTGATCTAGGACAGCGACGGCACCCACGCATGCGACTGTCGCTCGATCGCTATGGGGACACGAGAAAGAGACTGCGCTTCGCACTGTGGAGCAGCAGCGCTGGGTCTGCTGCGCTTGCAAGCAGCTCCTCGAGTTCGTCCTGGGCGTCCTGGACGTGCTCACAGACGCGGCAGATGCAGTGCGCGTCGTACGGCACGCGCCATGGCGCTGGTAGGAACGGTCCGTAGTGGCACCGAAGCGCAAACCAGGCGTGGTACGTCGCGTGCTGTGGGTTGATGTTGTCCCGATGCGCGAGGAAGAGCAGGACGACTGGCGCGAGGAGCGGCGGCTGCACGTCCGTGAGCTGGTGCTCGCTCAGGACGTACCAGATCGCATCGACGAGCAGCTCGTTTGCGAACGCCCGCGAGCGGTGCTTGAGCAAGAAGAGGTCGGCAAAGTAGTACGCCAAGTGCATCTAGTGCAAGCGCGAGCGACGAGAGAGCAAGAGTCCGAGACCGTGGCATGTGAGCGCTCTGATGCAATGGCCGACGACCCGATCGAGTGCGCAGTGTGCTTGGCAACCGACCTTGTCGAGCGCGAGCGGCTCGTCGAGGCCGTAGATCCGCTTCTGGAGCAGCGCGAGGGCCGTTGGCGCCATGACGCGAAAGTCGAGTGCGCGCAGCACTTGCGTCTCGAGGGTGAGGATCTCTCGCCACGTCCACTGCTCCGATCGGCCACACACAGACAGACGCACATGAGAGACGCGGTGAGCTCAGTCACTCGCAGTAGCCACACGGGAGAATGCACCGAGACGAGACGCACGTTGCCCGAGTGGCGTCGCTGCTGCAGGATCCTCTTGATCGACTTGGCTTCGATCGTCGCTGGCGTCTCCATGAACTTGACTGCGAGCCACAGACACCTGCTCATACACACGCACACTCGCTAGGATGAGACGCCTGGGACGACGAGCGCGTACGCCGGACGCGGAGAAGCCATAGAGCAAACGTACGCAATGCTCAGTGTCTCGAGTCGAGACGCTTCGACTGGCTCCACGTCCATGAACCGGTCGAGTACGTTGACGCACAGGTGCAGCGTCTCACGTCCGAGACCGAGTGCCGATGCGATCGTCAGGATCGCCGCGACGATCTCATCGCGGTGCTGCGGCGTTGCACTGTCGCTCGTCGCTTCGTGGCAGCTCGTGGCATCGTCCGCCTTGGCGTCAATGCTATCGCTGTCGCTCGACTGGACGCGTTCGCATCCGCTGCCGCTGTCAGTCTCAAGCGGTTCTGCGCTGACGGGCGACTCGTGTTTGCACCGATGGCGCACTTTGACAGTCACTTGCACAGGCGACGAGTGCGCGACAGCTGCGTGTGGCGCGTGCGTGCTCGGCGTGGTCTTGCGCATCTTGGCAGTGCTGCTGCCAGTGATGATACACGTCGCCACAGTCGCAGTAGGCGACGGACTCCGAGGTCGCTTGCGGTGCAGCACTTGGCACATGCTTGTGAACTGGAGCAACCTGGCGGCACACAGAGCTGCGCTGCTGCGGATCAGCGACGGAGCGACTCACTCAGTCGTCCGAGCCTGCAGTCTGTCGCGCAAGACGAAGAGTGCGCGTCGCATTGGCGCGGAGCTGCTGCTCGCTGACGCACACGACGCTCGCTCGCTCGAACCGGTGCAAGTTTTGGCGCGAGCTTGGCGCGGCAAGCGTACAGGAGCCACTATTCAGAGCCAACATTCCGCCAATCAGATTGCTGCATACGCATTTTGATACGAATGGGTTTTGGCTGGACCAAACTGCTCGGACGCGTCTAAACGGCGCAGCTCCTCCTCGATCCGCTCGTGCTCGCGTGCTGCCATCTCGCGCACCTGCTGCACGCTGCTCGCGTCGCTTCGAACGTCCTCAACAGACAATCGACAGCAATGGGTGCTGCGAAGCCGTCAAAGAAGCAGCGCGGCAAGAAGAACGCGGCTGCGAAAGCAACGAAAGCGAGCGCGAAGCTCCAGCCAGCCGCGACGGCAGTCGGCAGCAGCACCGCCGGCAGTGCGAGCAACAAGCACGTCAAGTTCAATGACGATGGCGAAAAGGTCTCGAGAGGCGCTGCGCTGCAGAAGAAGCGCGCTCGCGCCGCTGCGGCTGCTGCTAGTGCGGACGAGAAGAAAGAGGGCGGCGGCAAGTCCGATCGGTCGCCCGAGATGATCCAGCAAGCCAAGTACTACCTTGCGCAGTGGACCAAGCGCAATGAGCCTACGCCAGAGGGCGAGCTGCCGTGGAAGTTCAAGGTATGTGGTATGTGTGGCTTGGCGATAGCACTCGTGCGCCTGTTGCTCGTTTGGAGGGCATGGGCTGACAGTCACCTGCCTGTGCATGTGTGCGTCTCCTGCTGCTGCTGCCACTGCTCGATAGAAAATGAAGCAGGCGTGGATCCTCCGATGGATGTACGAAGCGGACGTGGTGCCCAAGTCCATGTTCACGACTGCGCTCGAGTACCTCAGCGGCATTGAAGGACAAGCGCGCCAGCGCGTGCTCGACGGCGCGCACGAGATCATCGATGCAGGCGAGCCAGCGAAGCAAACCGAGGGCGACGCGGAAGAGGACTTGCCGACGCGCTTGGCACGACGACGGTACAAGCGCGCGCTGCAGATCGCCGAGCGTCTTTCGTGACCTGCGTCTGTAGGTGCAGCATATCCGAAGAGCGCTGACCCAGTCGCTAATTCGCAAGTCGCTCGAGTAAAACCCAGTTCGCACCATTGTCGAACAGTGTCGTGTCGGTTTATTCGCTCACGTCCTACCACGCGTTCACGCATGCACGAGCTTCGAACAAGCCGACTCAGGTGTCCATGCCACCGAGCTTGTCGGTCACGAGCGCTTTGAACGCGTCGAGCGGCACGAGCGTCTGCTCCTCGGTCGCGTTACTGCTACTACGAGTGCGAGTGCGCAGCGCCAGCACAGTGTCGTCGAGCCGCACACGCACGAACCAGTCGCCCGAGTGCTCGTCTTCGAGGAGCTCGAGCGCGACTGCAGTTGCGTAGTCGGGCCACCACGTGTCGTCGTCGAGTGCGCGCGCGGCGCAGGTCGCATGGAGCACAGAGAGGATCGAGATGTCGTGGCCGCTGTACACGACGAGCGGCTTCGTGCTGCTCGTGTGGGCGACTGCGTGCTGCATCTGATAGCACAAGCAAGGGATAGATAGTGAGCCTCACTAGTCCTCTGCGACGCTTAGCGTAGATGCCACTGCTGCATCGCGCACCTCTGCTAGCACGTGGTGCATGAGCCGGCCTGCGACGAGCTGCAGGATGCGCTGGTTCGAGTAGAAGCAGTGGAAGCGGAAGCTCAAGTGGTCGATCGCCGCTGCGCTGTGCGCCTCGGTTCCTGGCACGAGCGCTACGTCATGAGCAGCGCGGCAGACAAAGTAGTCGGCAGCCGCCATCCACGTGAACGGCGATTGCTCAAAGAGTGGGAGCGCGCGCATGAGCTCTTGCTTGCGCGGCGCCATGGCGTGCTCGCGTGCAGCGAGGGCGTCGTGCGTTTGCTCGAGCTCGGTCTTAAGCTGCGCGATCTCTGGGAACAGCGCGTACGCTGCAGACAGACAGACCCATATGCGCACCGTAAGACGTGGTGAGCACTGCCTTGTGCTTGTGTCCAGGACAGATATGCTCACATAGTACGCACTGTTGATGATGTCCTGGTCTGGCGCCAAGACGTGTACGCGCGGTGCGAGGTGGCGCTCGTTATGGAGCAGTCCGCGCAAGAGCGACTGCACGCTCAGCTGCGTGCGCGTGTACGAGTTGCTAAAGACCTGCACGCTCGCGTCTGTGAGCGCGTCGAACGGGAACGCCTCGCGCTCGCACAGCGCTCGCTGCAAGCATCCCAGCACACGCAAACTGCCATCAGCACGTGCATCCGTCTCAGCAGCACGTTCTACTGTAGCAGACGCAATCGCTTGGCAGACGTACGAGCTCGTCGCCGCGCGCGTGCATCTGCTCAATGCCTGTGGTCGTGAGGAACCCAAACGGCCGTGTTTGGAGCGGATCGTGCACGCCAGTGGCTTTCTGCACACGGTACGGCGCTCGGAGCGCTGCGAGTTGCTCTGGCAGCGGCAGCGTCTCGGTCCAGCGCACAAGCTCTGCTTCCTCGGCGCGCGCGCTGCCGCCTTTGAATACGTTGCGCAGCGGCGTGCGGTCGCCGTGGCGATGCACGACCTGGAGCTGCCGCAGCCGCAGCGTCATTCTGTCGCTAGGAGCTCAATTGGCGCTGATGCGTGTCCAACCGAAAATGTGCGGCCACGAACCACAATACAGCAGCAATGGCTCGATCGTCGTGGCGATGTGTGCTGCTGCCTTTGATGCGCATCGGGCAGCGAGCGCTTGAAGCGCCATGCACATGCTGAGGACCCGCCTCGAACACCTTTGTGTATGTGTTTTGAAACCACCGTGAGCCGCGCCTGATGGAAAACGCCCTCTGCGCACTCGTTCGTCCGATCACTCGCGCATACGAGTGCCGTGCTGGTGCACTCGGCCGTCGTGGCGATCGGGGTGTGTGTGTGTGCGTGTGCATCTGCCGCGATGCAGCGTATGGCCATGGATGCTGGTGGGATGGCGGCAGCAACAGCAGCGAGTGGCAAGGACGCCATGAACACGACGCTGTCCATGAAAGACGTGCAGCGGTGCTTTGAAAAGGTCCGTCCCAGTGCTAGCTCGCGAGTCGACCATGTCGACTAGCGTACTGAAGCCACTTGCTTGCGTATGTGCGCGTGTCGACGTGCGGTGCGTCAATGATGCGCAGGAGCGCCGCGCGTTCTTGCGCGACCTCGAGTCGCTGCGGCAGCAGCTCGTGAAGAAAGACCAGAGCGCGAACAAGAGCGCCGCAGTCGCGAGTGCGCATGCTGTGCAGCTCAAGAAAGAGATCGCGTCGCTCCAGACTGCGCTCGCACGCGCCGAGAAGGACCGGAGCGCGTTCGAGCAGCAGTTCCGGCACACGAGCGCACTGCTCGAGAGTGCGCTCGACCAGCATCAAGCTGACCAGGACGCGATCGCACAGCTCACGGAGACGCTCCGCACGAGCGAGAAGAAGCAGCAGGAGACGCTCGCGCTCGTGAAGCAAGATGCTGCTGCGAGCGTCCGCGCGAGCCACGAAGAGCGCAAAGCGCTGCGCGCTCGTGTCGACCAGCTGCGATGTACGCTCGAGACTGAGCGCAAGGCGTGGCAGAGCGCGAAGCGACCGCTCGACCACGAGCGCGAGACAACGAAAGTGCGGCTCCAGGTGCTCGAGAAGGAGCTGAGCGAGAGTCGCTACCGCGAGCACGCGAGCTTCCAGCTCAAGGAGAAGATGAGCAGCGACGTGACGCAGCTCAAGCGCAAGGTCGCAGATGTCTCGACCGCGCTCCAGGACGCGCTCGCAGCTCGAACGGAGCAAAAGCAAGAGCACGCGCTGCTCATTGGCAATATGAAGGACAAATGGCGCGACGTTCTTGCGCGCCACGCACACGCGAAAGAGCAGCTCTGGATGCTCCAAGAGGACTACAGCGCACTCTATCGCACGCGCGCACTCCTAGGGCAACAGCACGCGCAGCTCCTTGAGACCGTCCGCGCGATGAGAGCGCGGCATGACCAGGCACTCGCGCTCAAAGATGCCGAGGTGTGGGAGCTCGAGAAGAAGCACAAGAAGAGCAGTGTGACGTGCGCACTGTGTCTCAAGACACCCGAGATGCGGCGCGCCGATGACGAACGCAAGCTCGACACTGTGCGCGAGCAGACACGGCGCGAAGTCGCGAGCGAGATGGAGCTCGCGCGCTGGGACCGGTTCCAGGACCTCAACGTCAAGTACGTCGCAGTGTGCGAGCAGCTCCAGCAGAGCGCGTGCGTGCGCGAGCAGATGCAGCACGAAGCGAACGACCTGCGGCAGACTGTGCGCGAGCTCGAGCGCAAAGAGACGCAGCTGACGGAGCTACTCGAACACAGTGCAGCGACTGTGCGCGAGCTCGAGACGAAGCGAACCGAGGACGCTGCGAGCCTCGTAGCGAGCAAGAAGACGATGCAAGAGCTCATGGAGAACCTCTCGAACCTCACGGCTGTGGTGCGGCGGCGCAAACTAGGCGTCGGTGTGGCCGTGCTTGGCGGCTCGCTCATAGTCTGGTGCTACTGTGGTCCTGTGGTTCTCTGGCGGTAGACTGGCGACCAGAACAAGCAGCTCCAAGACCTCGAGACGAGTCGGCGCGACGAGGTACTGTGCCTTGAGTGATGCTAGTGGCAGCGGTGTGGATAAGTGTGAGTGCTGCTGCTCACGAGTAGTGCATGTGCGTGTGTGCGTTATGGGACGATGACGATGGTGGCAGACCGAGCGCTTGGCGCACGTGATCGCAGAGCTCGAGGCTGAGAAGACGCAGCTCGAGCGTGAGCGAGAGGAGCTAGTGGAGCAGCACGCGCGGGACGTCGCGCAGTGCGAGCAACTCGAGCGCAAGAAAGCCAAGCACTGGAACGAGATCGTCGAAGCGCAGCTGAGTGCGAACTTGCTCATCGAGGTGCGCTGCTCTTCAGTAGAGCCTATCAACTGGATCGTGTAATGTCGCTAGTCTCCCATGTCTGATTGCCTCGGTGTGCACTGTACTGCAGGAGCAGGCACACACGATCGACGACTTGCTCAAGACCAAGACACAGACGGTGTACGTCTCGCCGTCAAAAGCCAAGGCACAAGCGCCATCTGTATCGTCGCCGTCGCGCTTCTCAGCGGCTTCGTCGCCCGTATCGTCTGCACCAGTCGCGAGCAGCAGTGCCCACGACTCGGCACTGTTTGTTCTGACGCACGAGTGCGAAGCGCTTCGAGGCGAGCTCGCGTCACTGCGCGCACAGCAGCAGCAAACGCAGGACACATGGCGCACCGAGCACGAGCAGCGCGTGAGCGAGCTCTTGCGCGAGCTCAAGACAAGCGAGAGCAACCGTGCACGGCTCAAGCGCAAGGTCCAGGACCAAGCATTGACGATCCACGAGCTCACGCTTCAAGAAGATAGCGATAGCAGCAGCGACGAAGGCGACAGTGGCTCAGAGAGCGAGCACGACGGCCATGGCGTCTACGTGGACGTTGACCACGCCGGTGACGCTGGCGACGGACTCAGCGATGGTGAGCCGTATGCGCTGCCACAGCATGCACAAGCATCGAGAGACCGCGTCGAGCCACGCGATCGGCACCGAGTGCCTGGTGCGCGAACAAAGCGCTCGCATCGTCGGACAGACGCTGTTGCGCCTGCTTCGACAACGACTGTCAGTCGGCACTGGATACCATCGCATGGGATCCCAGCAACAAGAGCAGCAGCAGCAGCACCTTTGCCATACACGGACACGCACATGCGCTACAAGGTACAGTCGTTGTGTGCAACCACTACTTGCATGTGGTGTGGTAACGACGCGCAAGTGGAATGCATCGCTGTCGATCAGTGTTGCTAACACACACACATTGTCTCTCTCTCCGAATGCATGCTCAGCACCTCGCGTGCGACTTGTCTGCGATCGCACCCGCTGATGACGAGGAGGACGAGACGCATCTGAGTGGAATGTCATTCGTCTCGTCGTCGTAGTCGCTCGCTCGTTCGCTCGCTCATTGTGTCCTGGTGATGGCTCTCAAGCCAGTGCTCCTACTCGTGCGTTGGCTTGCTCCTCCTACTGCGGAGACTGGGACCGATCGACGAGAGCGCGAGCTCAAAGATCGAGTCCCAGAGCTTGCCGGTGATGAAGACGTGCCGCGTCACTGGATGGAGCGCAATGCCGTTCATGACTGCGTCGCGACGCAGCGGCGAGTGCGCCATCGCAGGCGTCGCGAGGTTCGAGACCATGCTTGGGAGCCACGCGAGGTCCACGACTTCGAGCACGGTGCCGTCCGTTGCATTGATGCGCAGGATGTGGTTCTCGAACCAGACGTTGGCGAGGATCTCGTTCGCGTCTGGGACCCACTCGAGCTCGTTCACGTTCGTGACTGGCGAGCCAGTCGCTGCGTCGTGCACGGTGATCGAGCGCTTGAGTGCAAACGCGTCGCGCGGGTCAAAGAACTGGATCGCCGCAGACCCGTCGCTGACAATGAGCAGCGTGCCGTCGGTGGTCATGCCCCAGCCTTCGCCTGTGGACGTCGCGATGGGGTGCGTTGCAAGGAGAGCGAAGTTGCTGAGCGCGAGCTCGAGCACGACCTTGGCTTTGTACGTGAGCGCGTAGAGCTTGTCGCTGACACTTGCAATGCCTTCACCAAACATGTGCGCGTCGAAGCGAAACTCTTTCTGAATCGCGAGTTGGGTGTTAACACTGCTGTTGCTACTGTCGCCGTCCTCATCACTGGCGTTGAGCGCATCGTCTGCGAGTGGTGTGAATGGCGGCGCTGGCAAGCGATACTGCCGGATGAAGGACTGTTCGTTCAGTCCTGTGGACTCGACGAGCGCGTCGCCGTGGAAGAACAGTCCTTCAGTGAACGCGCTCGGGTCGTGGCGATGGATCGTCACGACGCGTACACTTGTCGGTGGCGCAGCGCGGCAGCACGAGCAGCTCACGAGCGCGATCGCTGCTGCAGTCGCAGTCTTGAGCCATTGCATGGTCGATGCTTGTCGAAGCGAAGCGAAGCGTTGTTGATCATGCTGCCACACGGAATGCTGATAGCGATAAATTCAAGGTAGTGACAACACCAAGCAGTGTCTCCACGGTAGTGATGAAATCGAGGCGAAGTCGTCAAGCAGACGCTGAGATCTCTTCCTGGCAACATATTGTTGGGCATCAACACCACACGCACACACACGCTGCGCTCATGCGCTCGAGTGTGGCAACTAGAGCTGCAGCGTGCTCACGAGTCAAGTGAGGGGACGATATTCTTCGGCGCGACGCGAGTGAGCTGGGACACGAAACTCAAGATGCTCTCGGATGATCGACAGCAGGATCGCATCGGATCGAGCGCGCAAAGTATGTGCGAGTCACCCCATCGTCGCCAGGATGCAGCAAGCCTCGCGTGTGTGTGTGTCGAGCGAGGTCTCGCGGTGTCGAGCGAGGTCTCGCGGTGTCGAGCGCTCGCGCGCTTGCGCACTTGAGAATTGGCACAGCTCTCATCTGCGACTTGATTTCGCTATGGTGCAATCACGACTCGAAATGGCTGCTTTCTGTCCATTAGCGAACGATCTGGCAAAGCAGCTGACTTTCGCGCACGACTGCTCGTCGACTTGCGTTTTGTATGAACGACATCGCGAGGTTGTGTGTCAAACCATGCGAGTCCTCCTCTTGTCTGCTGCTGTCTGCTGTCTGGCCTTGCCTTGCTTGCCAAACAAGCAAACGAGCTCGTGGTGCAGGCATTTCGCCTCAAGCATTTGCGCGCGCGAGTTGGTTCAGGAGCGCTCGTGCAGTGATGTGATGCGATCCACGCAGACTCGTTGAGGACGCGCGATACGCGATAAGCAAGCATCGCGAGACGAGCAGCTCGTGCGCTTGACTGATCTCCATCCACGCATATGTAGAAGTCGAGCGCGCTGAGTGCGTTCTGTGTATGTGGACGTGGGAGCTCGTCGTAGGAGCCTGCTGGATGGCGACCCGCGATTGATAGCGAAAGAACTGCTGCCTTTGGAGCAGCCTTGCGCACCGCAAAACGCTGAAGCGCTGCAGCAAAGCAACGCGCTCCTGCTGTCGTCGGCGTTGGCACCCCTCGTCCACTTCGCGACGACGACGGGAAACCATCGCTGCTGGTCGCGAAGCGCTCCGAGCGTGTCGTCTCGGTCTTGGAGTCGTTCGTGCGAGTCTCACTTATACTTTTGACTTTGACGGCGCCATCACTTCGTTGACAACTTCGCAGATTCCAGCTGGCTGTATCAGAGCATACAAACACCGAGTCACGCGTGAGATTCACAAAGCAGCGCACACATTAGTGTCGACACATACAGACATCAAGTGACTTTCATTCTTGTGTCATGCGCTTTTCTTTTCGCAACGCTCTTGCTTGTCCCGTCTGAAAGAGTCGGAGCACATGGCACTCGCTTTTGTCACTACCGCGCTTGCTCTGTGAAGGTGAGAGATCGTTGGAGCGAAACGGGCGAGGAGCCACCACATCATCGCACTCGGCACTTGGCATTTCGCTCTCCAAGCTGCAGGCTCGCGCTCCTGCCGCATTACCACCACCACCACCGCTGCCGCGCCACCGCCACGAGCATGCTCCACGAGCGCCAGAAGATGGAGCACGCAGGGCTCCTCCCTCCGGCGACTGCGCGCGACGACGAGGCCGACAGCACGCCCGCGAACACGCAGACGTTCATCGACATCTCGACGCCGTCGCCGAACCACCGCGGACGCGGACCAAACATGAACCCGCACGCCGGTGGGCCAGGCATCCCCGCGACGCGGCTCCAAGTCAACGCGCCGCAGATCAAAACCGTCACGAAGAGCAACTTCATGAGCAGCGACGCGTTCCTGAGCATGAGCAGCACGCAAGTCAACATGATTGGCGGCGACCCTGCGACTACGAACGGCGCAGCACGGCGCCGGCGCCGCCCAAACGTCGACGCGATGCTGCGGTCATCGATTGTGAGCGACCGCTTGTCGCGGATATCGAACCTGTCGTACCACCCGTCGCTAAGCGGCCCGCAGGCAGCGAGCGACGTGGTCTCCGTCCCGATCCTCGGCGACTGCGCATTTGAGCAAAAGTACTCGATCGCGATCTCGCAAGACGAGCAGGGCGAGTTCACGCCGATGGCGAAGCTCCAAGCGCTCCGCGACGTCATGGGCAGCATGACGAACAAGCAGGGCTACATTGACCGCGCGACGTTCTCGCAGGCGTTTGAAGTCGACGGCGACGCGTACGACGAGTACGACGGCACGGACGGCATGATCGACGGCAATGCGATCCTGATTGACGCCGTCCTGAACCTCGACGTCGGCGTCGAAGAGAAGCTCAAGTTCATCTTCGATACGCTCGACACGGACAGTCTCGGGTTCGTCACGGAAGACCAAGTCGTGCAGCTCCTCACGTCGAACTTCTCGTCCGCAAAGATCGAAGTCGTGGGCACGGACTTCCGGACCGTCGCGACGCTCATGTTCCGGAAAGCGAACGTGAAAGACGGCACGATGTCGTTTGACCAGTTCAAGCACATCTTCCACGCGTACGTGAGCGGGTCGTACGACCACGTGACGAAGAAAGAAGCCGATGCGCGCTTGCCGCACCAGCACTCGTCCATGCGCGCTCGCCCAGGCAAGAGCAAGTTCCACACGTGGTACGAAGCGAACTCGCTCCGCATTTGGTGGCTCCTGTTCTACGTTATCTGCAACAACCTCGCGTTCTGGCTCAAGTTCTACCACTACAAGTACGACCCGGCACTTGGGTGGGGCCTCCGCATCGCGCGTGGCTGTGCGCAAGTGTGCATGCTTAACTCGCTCTTTGTGCTCCTGCCGATGTGCCGCTCGATCACGCAAGTGATGAAGCGCAGCCACGTGATGTGGAAGTACATTCCGTTCGACGACCACATTGAGTTCCACAAGATCTGCGGCACGACGCTCCTCGTCGCTGGTCTCGTCCACACGTTTGCGCACGTGAGCAACGAGATCAACTTGTACTTGGTCGCAACGCCAGATGAGATCGGTCGGTCGATCTTCATTGAGCGCAACGTCCCGGGCTTTGAAGACGGCATGCCGCCGCCGTTCACGACGATGCTCCAAGCGATCCCAGTCTGGACCGGCGTACTCTTGCTCCTCATCACTGCGATCTCGTTCCCGCTCGCAGCGATCCCCAAGTTCCGTCAAGGTCGGTTCAACCTCTTCTGGTACTCGCACATGCTCTTTGGTCCGTTCCTGCTCATCCTGTGCTTCCACGGCGCCGCGTCGTGGCTCGCGCACGCGAGCTCGTACTGGTGGGCCGGTCCGCCGTTTGCGATCTACTTGGTCGAGCGTCGCTTCCGGTACGCCAAGATGTTTGCCGCCCCAGTGCGGATCATGGAAGCCGTGGAGCTCGATGGCACGTGCGCACTGTTCATGGAGAAGCCGAAGCGGTTTGTCTACCGCCCAGGCATGTACTTGTTCATCAACTGCCCGTCGATCTCGACGCACGAGTGGCACCCGTTCACGATCTCGTCCGCGCCTGGCGACAACTACGTGAGCATCCACGTCCGCAACGCTGGGGACTGGACCGGTGCGCTCCACCGCTTGATCGCCGACTGCCACGAGAACAAGCTCGAGTACCCAGACGTGTACTTGGACGGACCCGTAGGTGCGCCAACGCAGGACTACCACCGATACAAGACAGTGATCTGCGTCGCCGGTGGCATTGGCGTGACGCCGTTTGCGTCGATCTTGAAAGACGTGGTGCACCTGTGGGAAGAGTACCGGTGCCTGAACTGCAAGCACGTGCGCCACCCGAGCACGTTCAAGATCCAGAAGCTCTACTTCCACTGGATCACGCGCGCGCAGGAGTCCCTTGGGTGGTTCGAGAGCACGATGAACCAGATCACGAACATGGACCGCGACAACGTCATTGAAGCGCACCAGTACTTGAGCACGGTCAAAGGCGGCGAGAACGCGTCGCAGCTCAAGATGTTCCAGCAGTTTGTGCACGACCAAACGGGGCAGGACTTTGTCTCGGGCTTGAAAGCCAAGCGCGGGCAGCTCACGCACTTTGGACGCCCGGACTGGGACCAAGTCTTCCAAGACGCGGTGCGGCAGCACCCTGGCGAAGAGATCGGCGTGTTCTTCTGCGGTCCGCACGCCCTTGAGAAGATCCTCGATGAGATGTGCCGCAAGTACTCGTCGACGCAGCCCGGTGGCACGGTCTTTGACTACCACTCGGAGAAGTTTGCCTAGACGACAGCGACGACGACGTTGGCGTCGACACGTCAACCGAGCAAGAGCAAGCAAGAACAAGAAAGAACGAAAGAGAGAGAGAGACTGAGAGTTGACACCCACGCACCGAGCCAGCAGTGTCGCGCCTGCTGCTCGGTCGTATCCGTATCTTTATGTCGTCCTGAGCACGATAGCGCTGCTAGACACGAACCAATATGAGCACCTTTGCATTGTCCACACTTGTCTGATTGCTCTTGTCGGTCGACGCGCAAGCAAGCAAGCATGCAAGCAAGTGAGCAAGCGAGCGAGCAAGTGCTCACGTGACCAGTCGTGTCAAGCGCTGAAGGCAACATCCGATACAAAACCCTTTGTAGCGAGAGAGATTATCTCGCCGAGGCATTTTCGACGACCTAAAGCGAGCGAGCGAGCGAAGAGCCGAGCCGAGCGCCATGTTCCAAGTGCGCGCGCCAAAGTCCGAGGCGCCAGCCGCTGCGGCGGCGCTGCCCTGGATCGAGAAGTAGTACGTCCACTGCATGCGCTACTCTGCTCTCTCTCTCTCTCGCGTTGCGCCGATACCACATCTGTGTCGATCGGCAGCTCATGCACGGCTCGCTTGCTCGCTTGCGCATGGTGCTGGTGGCGCGAAACACATGTTCTGACAGTCGTCCGAAGAACGTCGACGAGATCTCGCACCAAGAGCACGTTGTTGCAACGCTCAAGACGTCGATCGCGAGCGGCCAGCTGCCGCACTTGCTCTTCTACGGTCCGCCTGGCACGGGCAAGACGTCGACGATCGTCGCGGTTGCGCGCGAGCTCTTTGGCCCAGACTTTCGCAAGAACGGCCGGTTCCTCGAGCTCAATGCATCGGACGACCGCGGCATTGGCGTCGTGCGCGACAAGGTGAAAGGCTTTGCGCAAGGCGCGATCAGCGGCTCGAGCAGCATGCCGCCGTTCAAGATCATCGTGCTCGATGAAGCCGACTCCATGACGAACGACGCGCAGTCGGCGCTGCGCCGCATGATGGAGAACTACTCGAAAGTCACGCGCTTCTGCCTCATCTGCAACTACGTGAGCCGCATCATCGAGCCCGTGGCGTCGCGCTGTGCCAAGTTCCGCTTCGCGCCGCTTGAGAAAGTCTCAATGACGTCGCGCCTGCGCTTCATCTGTCGTGAAGAGCGCATCGCAGTGACTGCAGACGTCATTGACGCGCTCCTCGCGTGCTCGAACGGCGACCTGCGCAAAGCGATCAACTTCCTCCAGAGTGCCAAGCAGCTCTGCGGCGACGACGACCTTGTGCCCGACGACGTCGTAGCAGTCGCAGGGGTACGTGCTACTGCGCCTTGTGTACTCGTATCGACTCGCACTGACTCGGTGTTGTAATGCTACCAGCTTGCACCACCTGAGCTCCTGGAGCGCTTCTGGCAATCGGTCGCAACGAACAGCTTTGACAAGATGAAAGTCGAGATCGAGCACATCCTCTTGGCAGGCTACCCGGTGCTCACTGTGCTCCAGCAGCTCCGCACCGATGTGCTCGCAAGCGCAAAGCTCCGTGACGTGCAGATGGCGAAGATCTGTCTCCGGATCGCAGAGGCCGACAAGAAGCTCGTCGACGGCGCGAGCGAGCACTTTCAGCTCCTGACTGTCGCGTCGTACATCATGCGCGTCTACCACACGTCGTAAGAGCGCGAGACACGCGCAAGACACCGGACGCATAAGGCTCCGTGCTGGCGGTTCGAAGCACTCGTCACGCCACACGATCGCGTAACCTCAAAAGAGTAACCGTCCTTCGTAGCTCATACACACAGTCGCTAGCGTCAGTGCTGCGGTCCATGGCGAGAGGACGAGCGTGTGCGACCGTCTACTGACTCAAGACCTGCGCGCCGTGCTCGTTCACGGACGAGAGCTGGACCCACTGCGTCGCGCTCACTTGTTTCCAGAACGTCACTTCGTCGTCGCCGCCTGCGACGCTCAGGACGGTGCCCGTGAGCGACCAGCTTATCCGATACACGGGCGACCGGAATGTGTGGAGCACGTGCATGGTCCAGTCGCCGCCGACTTCGTCTTGGCTCCACACGCGCACCGAGTGGTCGTCCGAGGCGGACGCAAT
The DNA here is from genome assembly GCA_023333885.1 of Globisporangium parvum. Taxonomy (NCBI): domain Eukaryota; phylum Oomycota; class Peronosporomycetes; order Pythiales; family Pythiaceae; genus Globisporangium; species Globisporangium parvum. The sequence continues at coordinate 21,306 of JAASFT010000162.1, forward strand.
GATGTTCGCTGGGGTCCCGACGTTCGGCGCCCACGCGACGTCACGCACCCAGTCGTCGTGGCCTTCAATGAGCGCATCGTCCGTGAGCGACCACTGCGCAGGCTCCTGCGATGGCACGAGCTGCCAGATCTGCACCGCGTGGTTGATCGAGCCCGTGACGACGCGCTGGACAGGTCCCTGTGCGCCTTGCGACCCGAGCGAGTTGTACGGCGCCCAGCTCACAGACGTCACCGCGGCGCCGTCCTGCGAGTTCACAAGCGACGACGACGTGACCCAGCCTTCGCGCATGCGTGTGAGGAACGACACGTGGCCGTCCGCTGAGGCGCTCGCGAGGCAGAGTCCGTACTCGTACGGCGCCCACGCAATGCTGAGCACTGCGAGCGAGTGGAACGTGTGGACGTACTTGAGGACCCACTCGGTCGCGCCACTGCCGCTTGCGTGGAGCTCTTCGCGGAAGACGTACACGCGTCCGTCCTGGCACGCCATCGCGAGCAGGCTGCCAAACTTGGGGTGTGCCCACGCAATGCGGTGCATCGGTGCGCTCGAGTCCTCTGGCAGCTGCACGACGTGCTGCAGCATGTGCGTTGTTGGCGCGGCGGCGTTCGGGGCGCTCGATGGCTTGCTCTCGATCGGTGTCGTCGCGTCCGAGACGTCGTAGACGCGGAACGTGCGGTCGCCCGAGCACGTCACAAGGCGTTTGCCGTAGTAGTCGAGCTGGATGTCGTTGATCATGTCGTTGTGCTCCGTGTCAATGCTCGCAAGCGGCGCAGCGCGCTGCTGCTGCGTGTAGCCAGGAGTGTTCGCGCTTGGTGCTCCTGCGTACTCCATCGCACGTCACGTCGTAGTTCCTTGCGTCGGTGCTTCGGTCTTGGATCGGCTTGGTCAAGCTTGTGATCCCCACGTGGCTCGACTTCCTTGCCGTCAATTCAGACCGAGGTGAGCTATCATCTGTTCCACATCGCAGTGTGGAACAGCGTGCTACATGTCGACTGTGAAACGACGCGGTTTGCATTTTCAAACCTGTGCAGTTACGATAGTAGTAGAGACAAAATCGAGGTAGAAATGACTCGCACTTGTGCTGACACGATGATGTTGCACCACGAGAGCGAAAGCAAGTGCGAGCAAGAGCAAGCTAGCCCACGAGCATGTTTGCGATCAATGGACCGAGCGGTCCGACGACGCGTTGCGAGTGCCGCGTCGTGACGCCAGCAGAGCAGCAGCAGCTCGAGCTCATTCGCAAGCAACGCGCGAAGCAAAAGAGCGAGAGCTTCTTCAGCGTCCGCACCACGACGACGTCGAGTGCTTCAGCAATAGCGTCACGACTAGCAAAAGCACCACAAACTCCAGCAACCAAGTCTGCGTTTGCGCCTCTTTCCGAGACAGCTAGCCCTGTGGAGCCGATGCAGCATCACAGTATGTCGTTGTTGTGGTGCTGCTTCGCTGGTGCATTCATGAGAACGTGTGTTCTCACGTGTCGTGTGCCGCATGATGCTCAGTAGAGGCTCGATCACCGTCAACAGCAAAGCAGGACAAGACCAGTCGCAGCTGCAACGATACATCGCAGATCTTCAAGGTGAGCCGTGCGTCAGTGCATTGGACGCTCTCTCTCTCTCTCTCTCTCTCTGCTGCGCACCAGCAGTACACTCAGAAGCGCGAATGACATCGCTTCGACGATCCTTGTGTGTCGTGTCAGGGCTGCCGCATCCTCTTCAATGGACGCACAGGCAACATCTCGTCGTACGTACGCAAGGCATTGCTAGTACTGCGTTCGCAAGCGCCTTCGTCCATGCGCTCATCATAGACACCTCTGGTTGCTTCTGCTGTAGCTACTACCTCGCAAAGCTCGTGCAAGACCACGGAGGCAACGTCTGGTGCGCACCCCAGCTCTCACATTCACTCACTCGAAGCTGTCGATAGCATACGCCATGCTCAGCGTCGTCACCGTCTCTTTCTCTGTGTGTACTTTACAGCTCAGCGCTCACGACGACGCGCGTGACGCACATGGTTGGCGCAAACCTGAGCGGCTCCAAGGCAGACAAAGTGCTCAAAGTGCGTCTGTGGTTGCGCCATGACACGTGTGCGGTAACGTCGAGTCACGCGCAACGTCGTCGCTTTCGTGTACTTGTGTGTGGATGTATGCTCAGACACTTGGCAAAGCCAAAGTCGTGGGTCCAGGTCGGTTCGCTGCTGCCTCCGTCCTGAGTCCCCAGTCGATCCTTTGCACGTGCAATCACTCACTCTCTCACGCGTTTTCTCGCTCCTGTGCTCCTGTGCGGCAGAGTGGATCCTCCAGTCGGTCAAGCTCAAGAAGCGCCAAGCCGAGTTCGACTACCTCCTCTACAAAGACACTCGGCAACAGCGCATTCGTTGACACGAGACCGCCTTTACACCTCGATACAGTGCGCAAGTCCTTTTGATGCAAGCTCACCACACTGCATCGAGCAAGAAGAGAGTTGATTTGGTGGCGATTAGAGGCAGAAGCTACCGACGAAAGGCTCTGGCGATAGCGCCAGCGCTCGGATTAAAGAGCAGGCAAACGAGCGAGAGATGCAAAGAGAGCAAGAGACAAAGAGCGCGCAAGGGTCAGGCACTGGGCGGCTCGATGCGTCGCTCGTGCGGATGCAGCAGCCGGTCCAAGAAGTGTCCTTCGTTGCGTCTTCCGTCCTCAGTGCACTCGCTTCTCACGCTCGTTTACTCGCTCGATCGACCGATCGCTTGCACGCGCCACCAGCTCAACGCTCTTCGACACTCCACGCTCCAGTGCGACCGTCTACCGACTCGAGCGGGAGCGAGCAGAGTGCGCGCGCATATGCAGGAGACGAAAGGCGAGATGGAGAGAAGAAGAAGATGGAGGAGCGACGACGACGACAGCGACAGTCGAGACGGTGCGAGCGACGAGCGAGCGACGAGCGAGCGCACGCATCGCGCGACCTGCGCCGCAATAAATCAGCCCGACTGTCTAGCAGCACTTGCCGCCCGAGTTCGCCGGCACGTTCTGCCCCGCCGTGATCCGGACGTTCGCCTTTGGCGCCACTGGCGCGTTCGCCATCCGCTTCTTGATCTGCGCCGCCATCATCATGAACGCCTTCTCGACGTTCGCTGCGTTCTTCGCACTCGTCTCCAAAAACTCAATCCCGAGGCTCTCCGCAAACTCCTTCGCGGCTTCCGTGCTCACGACGCGCTTCGCCGTCAGATCGCTCTTGTTGCCCACGAGCAGCTTGTTCACGTTTTCACACGCATATCTATACGTGCATACAAACATCAAGTACACACTGGTCAGACGCGCTGCTGGCACTTGACACTCCACAGCATCGCTGCAGAACCACGACGGACCTGTCGATCTCGTGGAGCCACTGCTTGACGTTGTTGAACGACTCCTGGTCCGTCACATCGTACACGACGATGATACCGTGCGCGCCACGGTAGTAACTGCTCGTGATCGTGCGGAAACGCTCCTGGCCAGCCGTGTCCCACTGCAGCATCAACAGACAGCGCCTTTGTCAGGATCTGTTGGGACTCTGTTTGTCCAGTGTAGCAAGAGCCGCACACGGACGTACAATCTGGAGCTTGATCGTCTTGCCATCGAGCTCGATCGTGCGGATTTTCTAGTCACGCGTGGCGCCATCAAGAGAGAGAGCGAGAGAGAGTCGGAGTCAGTGAGACCTGAGGCTTGCACTCGCAATGGCTGCATCGCGACCGAGGAGTGACAACGTACGAAATCCACGCCGATGGTCGAGATGTAGCTCTCCGTGTACGTGTCGTCCGCGAAACGGAGGAGCAGACACGACTTGCCGACGCCCGAGTCACCGATCAGCAGGAGCTTGAACAGGTAGTCGCTGCGCACGAGTCAGAGCGAGCGCGAGAGAGTTAAACGCGTCAGTTGCTCTGTGCTCGGTGTCGTCGAGATCGGAAGCGCACTAGAGACGTGAGCGCGTCGCGTGCAAACTGCCACGTACTATTCCGGGTTCATGGTTGCTGGAGGTGGAGGAGGAGGCGAAGAGGAGGCGGCGAGCGAGAGCTGTCTGTTCACGCGAGTGCGAGCACGCTATCAGTCTCTGTATGCTGCACAGATTGATTCGAGGCAGGCACTCATGGACACATGAACCAACGTCGAGCCAACATGGCTGCAAGTGGTGCGTGCGCCACGTGGAGCGATGGAGGGAACAAGATACGCGCTCCCTCGCGTTCGTTCTTTCTCCACCACCTGCGCTTTACGGGCGGACAACGCGTTCAAGCCTCCAGCGCGAGGCAACGCGAACGAGAGACAACCACGCACACGCACACAGCGACGCACACACACGAACGGACGGACGGACGACGGGTGATCGACGTACCGAGAGAGCTTCGACGCGGCGACTCAGTTCGTTTTGTGAGCGGCTGCGGCGCGGCGTGGGTTTCTCGAGAAACGGGGGAGAAGCCCGTCCCGAATTGGAGCGCGAGCCCTAGCCCGCTCGCGTGCAACCCACTTTGAGAATGGACGCGTCCCGAACGAAAGTAGAAGGGGTGAAACGAGAGAAAAAGGCAGAAATTCAAGACACGCGTGGACCACACACACTCGATTGCGAGTTGTGTCGAGCTCTTGAGCGCTTGAGCCTAGAACCTAGAGCTCTTGAGCCTAGCCTAGAGCTTAACAGCAGCAGCACTTTCACAGCTAGGTCGGAGCGAGGAAGGAGGGTCAAGATCTCAACTTCTCGAGTGAGTGTTTGTTTGTGTGCGAGAGCAGTTTTGTGTCCATGTTTAGAACGAGCCAATTAGCGCGCGAAGAGTGGCACACGACGTATTTAGCATTTTGGTGTGGTGTACCCAAACAGTCAACATGAGCACATAGTAGTTGATCAGGCGAACTCGGAGCTGCTGTGATCGTGTGTGGACTGCTGTGCTGGCATGCATCATGCATCACGAGCGCTCGAGCAGCTCAAGTGCTCTTTGAGCTCATGCTCTCTGCATCTCTCTCTCTCTCAACCTGTGCTTCGCGCTCTCGGCGCTCGCCACGTCAGACTGACCAAGGACGCTATTCTTTGTGCTCTGGCATGACACGTCAACATTGGAGACCTATGAACGCCGCGCTCGAGCAGGCAGGCAACAACGAGCGAGGCTTCTCGAGTGCGCTCGCTTGCACATATGCTTGCGGCAAACATGCATGCATGCATGCATGGTGTCTGGTGTCTGGTGTCTGGTCGGCTCTCGCCTCGCGCGATGTGATGAATGGGCTGCTGTTGAACTTTCACAGCGCCGTGCAACATCGGAGTCTGCATTTGATTTGCACTTTGTATGGCGTGTTTGACCGAGGCTGCGCAACAAATGAGTCTGCATTTGATAATGTGTTTGTATGCAAGTAGTACTGATGCGTTGATCTTGAATCAGATTCCAATCTCAAGCATCTAAAGAAACGTCGCTTTGCTCGAAACATGCTATCAAACTGTGGACTTGCGTTGTTCGCATTGTGCGACCTGCTCTCTGTCGCAGCGAATTAGTGCTAATTCGCTGCAAATTGCTTCTCCAAACCAGCATTCTCGAATCTCCACGCGCGGAATTAGCGCAATCCGCGACGAGTAGACACAAAAGGCTCCGAATTAGGTCGCCTTTTTGCATTCGATCTTTTCCCTCAATCAAAATCGTCCTCGGTCTGAGAAACAAGGCACAAGGCACAAGGCACAAGGCACAAGGCACAAGGCACAAGAGCGCAAAAGCGAAGCAAGCGAAGTGGCGGAACAACCACAACGCGAAGAACAAGAGAAGCAACAAGGTGCGCGACGTGTGCATGTCTCCATGTGCATGGAGTGGCGCCGACGACGACATCGCGTGCCCTGCCTCCATGTGCACATATACCTGTGTGCGCCTGCGTCTGCCTCGCTGTGCGCTTCAGCCGCCCCAACGACCGCTGTGCTGCGCGCGTCTGTTCAGACGTGTGGGTGGCGAACGCACACTGCGCGATTCTGGGTGCATGTCGTGTACATGTGCGCGCGCGTGTGCATGCGTGGCAACGAGAGGGAGCATGTGCACGCGACTAACAGTACCATCACTATGTGTGTGCTACCTAGCAGTCACGTCACCTTTGTCCGTCCCTGAAGCTACAATGAGCTCGTTCAAGAAGGAGCACCCATTCGGTACGTCTCCGTCACACACGTGTACTCCGGTTGAGAGCTCGAGAGAGAGAGAGAGAGAGAGAGAGAGATCAGGAGACTGACAGGTCGGTGGTCATGATGCGTTTACAGAGAAGCGTCAGGTCGAGGCGCAGCGCATTCGATCCAAGTACCCCGACCGCATTCCAGTACGTTCCGCCGGTCCAAGCCGCGCGCCGTGTGCTAGGACAAGAGCACGCGAGAGACTCACGACTATCTGTGATTGCTTGCTGCGCACAGGTGATCTGCGAGAAAGCGGACCGCAGCGACATCCCCGACATTGACAAGAAGAAGTGCGTGCGCCGTTACCAAACGCAGCCCTGCGTGTCGGTCCTAGTCGTACTGATTGACTGACTGTGCTACTTCGGCCATTGCTGCAGGTACCTCGTACCCGCAGACTTGACGGTCGGTCAGTTCGTGTACGTGATCCGAAAGCGCATCAAGTTGAGTCCGGAGAAGGCGATCTTCATCTTCATCAACAACGTCCTGCCGCCGACTGGTGCGCCTCTCGCTCGCTCGTGCTGCAGCTGCTGGTCCGTTGATACACCAGAGGCGCTCACGAGAGACTGACTGGTCACGATCTGTTCGCTCTCGCTCTCTTGAATGACACAGCGGCCCTGATGTCGAACATCTACGAAGAGCAGAAGGACGCGGACGGCTTCCTCTACATCACGTACAGCGGCGAGAACACGTTTGGGCAGCAGTAGGCGCCACGCGCGCTCGCTGCTGTCGTCATGCCCCACACCGTCGCCTCCTCCTACTATCTGCCTGCCGCCGCGCGTCCGTGCGCCTGCTCGACCACCACCACCACCACCACCACCAACAGCATTCACAACGACGAACGAGCAGCTGCAGCTGCCACTGATCCACTCGACCACGCCTCGCTTCGTGCTGCGCGCGACGCTGTCGTTGCTTCTGGTCGCGAGCGCTGTCTGCTGCGTCGCCGTCGTCGCGCGATGTCTGCGAGTGATGAGTGAGTGAGTGAGCGAGTGATGGCGTTGAAAGGTGGCGAGTGGTAACAAAAGCTGCATCCATCCGTTCATTCGCTCGTTCGTTCGTGTGGACTCGAGTCCTTTGCGCGACTGCATGCGCAAGTGCTCTCTAGGTCGCACTCTATCGACTCCTACACGCCACTGAACGCCATCGTCGTCCTGGCGTCGCGTGGCTGTCCGCACTACTTGCGGAAGCGCATCGCTTGGAGCCCTTGACCGACAGCGACGACCTCGTACACGGAAGCACCGCTCGTGCTGTCGGCGTCCCAGACGGCGAGGTTCGCAATGTCGGCGCACTCGGCGAACACTGCGCACTGCCACGCGAGCGTCTTGCGGCGCGTGACGTCGTCCGTTGCGCTGTCGTGCGTGACGATCGCCCACTTGCTCACGCGCTGGTCGTAGCCTGCGAGGAACACGACGGCGCCGTCCGAGTAGATCGCTTTGATCGCTGAGCCACTCGCGTTCACGGCACGCGCGTCGCACGTGAGCGCGTAGCTCTCACCGCCAGTTGCGTACTCGCGCAAGCGCACGTTCTGATCGTCGCCGCCGCTCACGATGCCGAACGACGTGGCGTCGTAGTGCGCGATCGCGACGCAGTTGACGCCCATGTCGTGCGCGTCGTACACTTCGACTGGCACCAAGTACGCCAGAAGACGCGCGATGCCGCGGCTGCTGCCGATCGGATCCGAGAGGTCGATGCGCTCGAGCTCGCGCACGAGACCAGCAAAGCTCCAGATCGTGACCTTGCCGTCTGTCGCGCCGACTGCGAGGATCGCCGCGGCGTCGTCCTCGATCTTGTCCGCCTTGTCCGAGCCAGCGTGCTGGAAGCCTGCGCACGAGAGGATCGGCTTCTGGGACGAGCTCACGTGACCGAGCTCCCGCAACGACCCAGCGGCGACATCGAGCAGCAGGAGCTGGATCGCGCCTTCCGAGTTGCACGCTGCAACGAGACGGTACCGGTCCGCACTGCCGCCATCACGTCGTTGGATAGCAAACGTCGCAAGTCCCAGGATGCGATGGTCCTGCAGCGCATCGCCCTTCTCAAAGCCACAGATGTGCTCGATCACGTTCACGCCATCGGCGACGCGCCAGACGTTGAGGCGCTCTTTACCGCCGCCCGAGAGCAAGACGTACGCACCAGCGACGCGGAAAGACGTGAGAGCGCGCACCGTCGTCGTGTGCGCAACGCCAGTTGAGACGCAGGTCCAGCGCATCCCAGCTGCCTTGATACTGCTGAGCGTACTTGCGGTGCACGGCTGCTGGATGTGGAGCTTGACACTGTTGTCCTCTGCTGCAGTCACGAGGCGGTCGCCGATCTGGACCACGCACGTCGTCATCTTGCCGTGGAACTGGTAGTGGAGCGAGCTCGAGCGCAACAGCGGCGATGCGAACGCTGGTGCAACGCGCTGCGTGAGCGTCGAGTGCACTTTGAGCTCCAGTGCGTCGGTCTTGTTCACGACTGGCGGTGTGAACAGGAACGTGTGCGCTGGCATGGACGGTGCGCCGTGGACGTCCTGCGTCACGAGCGCATGCGGTCGGCGCCAGCCGCCGCACTCGACGTTGAACAGCCGGAGCTGCGCCGTGACGTTGTGCAGGATCGCATGCGAGGCGTAGAAGCCGAGGGCAAAGAGCTCACACTGCGGACTGAGCCAGAGCTGCTTCACAGTCGCCATGCCTTTGATCGACTCGCGACCAATGAGCGCGAGTGACAGCGCGCCGTCGGGACTGAACGACGTCACGTGCGTGCAGATGTACCCGTCGTGGCCGCCCGAGTAGATCACGCGGTCGTGACGCAGCAGCGATGCGACTTGCTCGCGTCCGTGCACACTGCGCAGCACGAAGCTCGGCGCTTGCGCGACAGTCGCTGCCCCATCGTCGGCATCAGTCGCGACAAGCGAGTGGTGAAAGACAAAGACGTTGCCACGGCCGTCACCGCAGACAATGTTGCGCGTCGTCGCGTGGTCAACGACGAGGAGCGACGACGCAGAGCACTTGCCAGGGCTCTTGAAGGTCGCCACGAGCGACATTGCACTCGTTGTACTGCTGTCGGCATCGCTTACTGGGACTGGCTGCCACTCGCGGATCGTACAGTCGGCGCAGACTGTGAACAGCGTGGATAGCAGCCCATTGTCGCTGCCATTCGGTACCGAGACGATCTTGACAACGCGCGAGTCGTGCGCGCGCCACGCGTACGTCTGCGTCGCAGTCGCAATGTCAATGACCGAGACAACGCCGGTCGAGTCGCCAGTGAGCAGCACGCGCGCATGCGCGTCTGTTGCAAACGCAGAGAGCGTGGGAGGCGCTGCGTCTGTGGCATCATCCCCAGCACGGCCGTCATTGCTGAGTGTGTAGAACAGCGACGACGTCTGCGCTGGCACGTTGACCGCAAGGATCTGACCGCGCTCAGTCGCAACGAACGCTCGCTCACCCTGAGTCTGGTCGACGACAATGTCACGGATGCTCCGGGTCTTGCTCTTGGACTTGCTCTTCGTCTTCGGCGCTGACGCCGCCTGCTCGCTCGCACTCTCGCCTTGCGATGGCAACGCATTGTCGTCTAGAGCGAGCGGGATGCTCTCGCAGAACGCACTCGCGTCGCTCGACGTGCTCTTGACTTGGTCGTGGACGTTCCAGAGCTTGACGGCGCTGTCCGAACCGCCCGTCGCGACGATCGCGTGGGACGGATGCACCGCGGCGCGCCAGACGTGGCGACCCATGTGGCCGTGGAGACTCGCGATGCAGTTGCCAGCAAAGTCCCAGAGCTTGCACACGGCGTCTTCGCTCGTTGTGACGAGCCCATAGGCGCAGAACTTGACGTCCCAGAGCCGCGCAGTGTGGCCCCAGGACCGAAAGACCGAGTGGTACGGACGCGAGACGTCAGCAGCACCATCGCTCGCATCGCTGAGACGCGTCATGAACGCAAGCGTCTGCTGCGTGCTCGTCAAGAAGCCGCCGTCAGTACGGCCAGTGCTCTGAGCTGGGAACACACTCGCGTCGCGACACGACCAGAGCTGCACGGTGCGGTCGTCCGAGACGGACGCGAGCATCGATGCGTCGCTCGACCACTCGAGTTTGAAGAGCACGCCGTCGTGCGAGTGCAAGCGCTGCGACGGAGCAACGACCACGTCCAGCTCGGTTGGTCCAGCCTCAGTGCTGCCATCAGCGCACGGTTGCCAGAGTAGGATCTGCTGGAACACGGTGCCAGACGCAACAACGAGGTCGTCGAGGCGCCGGCCGTGGAACGCCAGTGCGTATAGGATGCAGCGCTCGGCGCACTGCACGGAGCGCACAATGCAGTCGGCTGTTGAGTCCCAGATCTGCACAAAGTTGTGCGCCAAACCGACTGCGACGAGCGGGAAGACGGACGCGTCTGAGGACGGCGCGTCGTGTGTCAGGAGCTGGACGTCAAAGACCCAGTCGCTAAAGACCTTTGTTCCGCGAGCCGTGGTGCTGGCGAGACGCTGCAGCGTCGGCTGCGCTGCTGCGTCTGCTGGTGTTTGCGGGAGACTGCGGAAGCACGCGACGCGCTTCTGACCAAAGAACACGCCGACATGACTGGCGCTCGCTTGTTGCGCTGCTGAAGCACAAACGCGCACACATGTGCCGACACTGCGTTGGTCAGTCTAGGAAGAGATAGCAGTCGATCGCACATCCAGCGAGCTCGAGCAAACGCACCAATGTCGCAGCCGTGCAGAATGCCGCGTGTAAGGATGTCGTGCTGCGCTACGACCGCGCCAGTCGCAGTCTCGTACAGAAAGAGCGTAGGGCCGACACCGACGTAGAGCAGCGAGCCGTCTGCTGAAAAGTGCACGAGCGTGACTGCGCCAATGTACTCGCGTTTCTCGCACAGCGGCGGTGTCTTTGGCGTTCGTGGATGCGCGATACCGCGGCCATCCAGCTCGTCGGCACTCATGACATCCATGCCATTCATTGAGCAAGCGGATGGTTCTACAGTGACCTGTGTGTGGTACTGGGTACCATTGTACCATTGTGCCCCGTCTTGGGTGAATGGGTTGTTAGCTCGTTGTCAGCTCGTTTCCATCTATTTTTTAACTGGGCTACACACACACACGCACACGCGCCACTCCACTGGCTCACGTGCGACGTGACTACATCAACAATGCATAAAGTACATCGAGATAAAAAATGACTTGTCTATTAATGAAGGGGTAGACAGAAGAATGAGGAATGAGTGATGATGAGTGATGGTAAATTCTAAGACACTATACAAACTCCAAATCAACGTTGTAAAACCTCAAACCCCTCGATTCTCAACGTTTTTATTTCACTATCGGA